>CAJPEX010003410.1:0-21146 GCA_905338405.1 Notodromas monacha
CTCCGAAAAATATACCAGTTTAAACTAGGACGCAGGTCCCGGCCGCAGCCCGGCTGATTATCTGGTTTTATTTATCATCCTTTCATTTCGATTCATATTTGTTATAAATTCCTCGATCCTTCTTTTTTCATCGGAAGGAAAATTCTCATTTTCTTTCCTTGTCTGAAAGCAGTATAAAAAATCTCTTTCTGACATTCGTGTAATTTTGAAGGCTAATGTTAATTTGCTGTGAAATACTTGTACATGCTCTTTGGGTCAGATGATCCAGATGCGTAATCTCACTGAATACTTCATATAAAACTGCACTTGATTCTTTTGACCAAAACGATTGAAACAAAGTGATGAAAAATATTAATTCACTAAAATTACAACAGAAAATCGTTTCCATTCCGACATACAGTGAATGAATCATTGATTGTTCTCTGCCATAATGTCTCACATCAATTTCGAAGCGGAGACAATTTCATATAAAATGAGAAATTTAATTCCTTCATGAAAAATTCAAGTAACATATTCCAACGGATATAAAACCTTTTGCGCAAAAAAATTGAGACGTTCCTTTGCTAATTTCAAAAAAATGGATCGATTCAACTGAGGATGGCAGATATACTATACTGTATATATGTTCTTCCGGGCAGCGGAAGTATTTGCTGTGTGTTAAATGTACCAGAAAAAATATACATAAACTAGATAGAAGTGCTTGTCAGTTTTTTTTTTTCGTAGAAAGTCGATGACAGATTCGCGACATCAGATAAATCATCCTCGCTGGCGTGCAGTACAATTTTATATGAAAAACATGATTTTTTGCTTCACATTCGCCGACGACTTCTCTGAACTCCCGCCAAATTTCTGTGAATTTGAAGGAATTTGTAGTCATTCTTATTTTTTCGGGAATCAAAAAAATGTATTCTGCTGAATAATAGATAATGATTATAGTCTCATGAGTTAATTGAATTTTTCGTCTCTTCCGATGAACGATTTTTCTCAAAGACGCGATCGCTGCTTTAAAAAAAATCCGCTTGTCCATCAGCATTTAAAACTATATTCACAATAAAAAGGCTGACTTCATTCAGCACACAGCTTTCAAAATTGCATAAGAACAATTATATCGATAGTATTACGGTATTATTATATTATAATATTCGATATTATTTTATAATAAGAATTACTGTCCTGTACATTAATTGTTTAGGACTTCCAGAGTGCTTTTTTCCCATACTTATGGCCATCGGAAGACTTCAACTTTCCTGAAAAAAGGCGCAGAGTTTCGAAAACAAGGAACCACATATACATTATATATTTCCTAAATTTAAATAGGATTACTTGATATTTTCACGAACAAAATGAAATTAAGGAATGTAAGTGTCTCGAAAATGTAAGTTGCGCAAGAATTTTTCCTCTGGCACGTCGACATTTTTATATTTTCTTTCTGCGTGAAGGGTCTTGAAAAGAACGCATCACGTCGCAAGCTAGGGATGGGATTGTTATTTAAAAAATCCTAGCAAAGTCGCAGGTCTGACTTCCGGACTAAAGTACACATTCTTGGCGGAGAAGAGGGAGGAAGAAGGAAAAAAATATCCCGGGTCAGCTTCACGGTGGAGTCAAATATATATGGTCCGGAAATGGACCGGAATAATGCGAGCCGCTTTCATCCTGATTATTTGCAGGGCCCCTCAAGATGAAAAGCTACCCTTGGTTATATGAAGACTATTCTGCAATTCACAGGACAACTTTTTGTGTGGGCTTTTCTATGAAAAAAAAAAACAACGCCCGCACGCACAGAGTCTTAATTTAGGAAATTCATTTGCAGTTTCCTCCAGTTACGCCCCCAAACGGATTTCTCAAATTCATCAACTATATAGCTTGTCTATATCAATTGGTCATCGTCTTTCTTTTAACAAAAGAATATTGTCCGAAATTCATGTTCCGTAATTCATAAAAATAATGATGAAGATGAGGCCATGGAAAGAAAAGCATACAGTACTTGGTACTGAAAGGATAACAGGAGTGGATATCCTGGCCAAATATCAAGGTTTCGTATGTGCCCACTTTTCATTCGTGGATAATTTTATTTTCTTCTCTCGAAGGTCTAATACCTCATTTTTATATATATTAAAAAGTGCATTTAGAAGATTTTCTGAAATTTCATTTTACTTTCAGTAAATTTAATTCAATCAATGGCCCTTTGAAAGGTTTTTAGGTGAAAAAAAACTTCAACTCAGTTTCATTCATGGATAATTTTATTTTCTTTTCTCGAAGATGCACCTCATTCTTATACAGTATATGAAAAAGTTCATTTAGAGCATTAGACGATCTTCTGAAATTTCATTGTATTTCTAGTAAAGTTAATTCAATCAATGGCCCTTTGAAAGGTTTTCAGGTGAAAAAACGTCAACTCAATTTCATTCTTGGATAATTATATTTTCTTCTCTTGAAGATCTACCTCATTTTTTAATACTATATATTTAAACTTTAATTTAGAAGATTCTCTTAAATTTCATTGTATTTCTGGAACATTCAATTCCATCCATGGCCCTTAGAAAATTTTTCAGGTGTAACAAACTTGAAAAGTTGACCCCAAACTAGAAAATATCTTCAAACTGTAACCAGGAAAAACAGTAAAACCAAACAATTGAACATTAATTGAATTCAGATTGAATTTATATTAAAGTTTAAATCCTAGTGTCCTTTATCTTTGAAATATTGTAGTTTTTCAGTCACCATAAAAATGGGGAGCGCGTTTTGCAATCGGGGATAGGATTTCATCAAAATTTTAGGGTAACAAAATTGGGATGAACGTCTATACTCGTGGTCGCGTGGTATATATACTTGAGTGCATAAATACGATACTGAATTTATAGATGTTTCCCATTCAAGAATAAAAAATTGTACAGTACTAACTTTGATGACCTTTTCCATCTGGTCGAAGAGGTATGGGCTTTCCATCCTCACGACGCCACAGGATTCGTGGTGTCGGATGTCCTTTAGCTTTGCAAGTCAGCTTCACATTGCTTCCTTCCTGGACATCCGTGGTCACACTTGTCTCTGATGCCACGATGTCTGGTGGTACTATAAAAACCAGGGAGAGAGAGGAAAAAAAACTCACCAGTGTATTGAGTAATTCGGTCAAAAGAATAACCAGCGAAAGAAGAGAATAAAAAGACACCGTATCTATATACAATATAGGTGTACGGTTTTATTTGAAAAGAGAAATAAATTGGAGCAAGCCGTACACCTTGCAAGTACTGTTTAGGATAATTTAAGTTGACAAGATTTTAGTTTGGTACTTATAAGTCAGGAATTAAAAGATAATTCTTTGAAGACAAGTAAGATATGAAGAAAATAAATTCAACACAGCAATTGGCCAGTGCGCAAACCAACCAGGGATTCTCTCCCAAAAAAGCCCAAGCCCTTTGTTAAACAAATCAGCAAACAGGAACACAAAGTACAGAAATATTCACAACAGTTTTCGAACCACAAATATGCACAACAGGTTTTTCTGATTTCCGCAAAAGTTAGTCTGGCAAAGTACAAGATTTCTCCGACACGACGTAACGCTTCAAGGTAAAAATTCAGACTGTGTCATCAGCACCAAAATCAGGGGTTTTTAAGCTAGAAAATCGACAGGGAGGGTTGGGTAATATCTTTGGAGAGCCCCAGAAGTTGGGAAAATGAAAAATACCAGGTGCTGGTGTTTTTCAGTTCATATATTAGGTTAGTAGTTAATTTTCGGAAGACCGGGTGGCTTTTATGATTTTGCTGAACTTTTACAAGGCTGAATTTGTTGTTTCCCGGAGACCGGGTGTTTCGAACGTTTGTAAAGATATTAAGGAGAGGAAACACGCTTGTAGAAGTAATTTAGCTTTTACTGGTACTTTAGTACTCCTTGACAGTTTAGAAAAGGTTTGGTCTTTTGAAGATAAATTGTTTTAGGAAAGAGGATACGATATTTTTTGGGACATGTTGCCAGCAGATGGTTGGGTTTTTCTGTAAGTTTTGGAGGGGTTAGATGACCCCTGCTTTTGCGGAAAAGAAAGGGGGGATTCAATGTCCCCCTGTTGATAAAGAGGAGACGTCGTCTTTGACGACTGTTTGTCCAGGTTCCGGGGGTTGTTCTCCTTTTCTCGGGTGGGGGTTAAGATATTGTTGGTACGCCGACTTTGTCAAGTTAATTGATCCCGTCTGTTTCCCCGCCAAGGGGATTAATTTACAGCCCTGGGCGCGTCCCGAGACGCGCCAATTTTGGAAAACTTGATCTATTTGTCCCTTCTCAGGGAATTCGACTCTGCCGCTGGTGTCAAGAAAAAATTCCGCACAATAGGTAAATGACTCAATCATCGAAAAAATCTTTCAAATCATGCTTGAGACCTAATTGCGTCTTATTATCCTTTCTAAAATTCCTCATTTTTCGGAAAAAAATACGTTCGTATTGTCTGAGTGTTCTCAAGCAATAAACTGAAGTTAGAAAACTTTGAGTTGTTGTATCAGAAGTGTGTGAAGAAATAAAAGAAACATTCTCCCATTAGCCACATATGAAAGCCAACAAATTGTCCGGGGGCCACACATGAAAAAATTAATATGCAAAAATAACTCAATTTGAAAGGAATAGGATATATTTTGAGCCTCGAAATTACTTGCATAAAGAGATTCACATTTTTTTCAATGTTTTACTGGTTTTTTTTCGTTTTAACAGCAGGGCCTAAATTCAGAAACGGAAGGAAATAACCTCAGTAATTGTCCGGATGTCGAGAATATTTGTTTTTATTTTACATCTATGATATTCGAATTTTCCAGATCTTGTGGGAATACTGTACTTTTGAAGTTCCCTAATTTTAATAGTATTGTATAAGGGAAGCGTGTGTCAAAATTCAAGTGCTTGAAGAAATTTCCGATAAACAGCCAACATGAAAACCACTGAAATCAACCCGGAGTCACAAAGTTAAAAAAATATAGCCAAAATAATTATGCGACAATTTTATTTACTGGCCCAAGGGATTAAACATTTTGAATTTTCGAGATTTCTTGCTTCTTGACAGAGCCTAAATATGCTTAAATAGTGTATGTACAGTACCTTCAACCATTTTCCGGATGTCGAAAGGTTACCGTATTGTTTGTTAATGCTTTTTAAATATCTGAAATTGGAATTTCCCGGAAATAAAGTCGGGAATAATTTTCAATTTCTTAAATGCGCGGAATCGGAATCTTCCGGATGATTTCGGGTGGTCCGAATGTCGGGGACCAACTTTACTTCAGTCAATTCAGCGGAATGGAAAGTAAAAGTATGTATCTGTTAGTATCTCATACACTTTCCCCCTGCTGTTGCCATTCTCATATATAAGTGTGTGACGGATGCTATGGCTATTCCAATGTCAATTCTTTTCGGCTCTCCACTACGTATAAAAATAAAGGAAAAGAAAAATATTCTACAGCAGTGCCTGCATGTGCTTCAGCCGAATATTCAATCGTTTTCCCTCTTTCCTCTTGAACTGACATATTCTTCATTTTCTTCCAATATTCGTTTTTTCCTCTATTTTCTCGAGTTTATTTTTTCCTATTTGTTATTGCTTGACCAAGTATATAGTGCGGCATCTTATCCAGGTTTCTTCGATTCACTGCGAGTTACGTAAAATAATAATTCGGCACTGACTGTTTTGCCAATAACGAAGCAGCTGACATATTGAATTTGAATTGAGGGCTTGAAATTTGAGCTGGACGTTTTGAAATTACGATTTTTTGATATATGGCTTGGATGCAGAATAAAAAAATTTCGTTTGATCTGCTGAACAGTATCCCAATGATTTTAGTGAAGAAAGGTGCAATTGATGCATAAAATATCCCTATATAGCAGTTTAAATGATTGGAAACAATATGGCATGATCATAGTTACAGCATTTGAACTAAACTTGGTGTGAAAAAATCAGCTATGTCCATGTTTATTTTAAAATCCGAATACGTTTTCACGGTCAACTCTTTAAAAAAATGCGTGGACATCAGATGCTTGATCAGATTTGGATTTATTTATTTGCGGACATGAAAAAAATTCAAAAGTTAGTCTCATATTTCATCACAGCTAACGAACTCGTACTACCTTATAATCGAGTTCCAGTTTTCATAAAAAAATGAATCTTCATGTGAAAATATTTTGTTCTTCAATTTTATTTTATTCCAAGTTTCAGTCATATATACACCAACTTTATCCAGAATGCAAATAACTTTCGGATGAGTCTTCCACTTATTGACGTCTTCTAAATTTCATCAGTATATTACTGCACTTCAATTGTACATTACATGTCATGGATGAAGGTATACGTTCAGTCTCGAATCCAAGAAAACAAAGCTGCAATCGTTGTGCCATTTTCTGAAATGCTCTTCGTGACCATTATACATAATTGGGAGCGTTTTCATTCGCGGAAAGTAGCTTTTAATGCCAATTTTGCGTTTAATGTTTTTTTTCGCTCGTACTTCGTGTCTTTTGTACAGTGTGCGATAAGGGTATATACAATACAAGGAACTGCACCGTTGTATACATAGAGAGCATCAGATAAGTGAGGCATTTACTCTAATACACGATGCTTCTTGTTATTTTACGACCGGGTGATCTTTTTTTATGCATCAACAGAAGGGTTCACTCATGAATTTAATGAAGCGAACAAATGGCAAACAATTGATATCCGTAAAACTGCTATAAACCAAGGTTCATGAAGGAAACACTTTTTTTTTGCGCAATGCGAAATTGAAAAGCCGGTATTGTCGAAGAAAAACAAAATTACGCGATCTCGTCGGGTCATAATCGAGGTTATATTTTATTGTTCATCTCAACTTCTTCAAAAGTTTCAGAAAATCTCCCTCTTATTTTGAAAATAAAAATTCAATCCGCTTGTATGATCCCTCGTCCTCCCATTCCTTGAGGAATTGGCAACCCAGGAATTATTTACATATATTATCCTCTCCCCTTTTCGGTTGACAAATTACTTGACAGAATCGCGATTACAGCATGCGACGTCCGAGTCATAAAAAAATATAATAAAACATCGTAAGTAACGGTACAGTATCACGTGGACCTTCTCGATGGTCGTATGCACCCCAAAGGAAAGTGTGCTCTGGTACCCCTTTTTCGTGGGTTGCATTATTACTTGCATCTCGTATAATGGGATACTGCTCATGGTTGGTCATGCTTGGGATCCGACATTCCGGAAACGTAGTCGGGCAGGATAACCCGGGGAAAAAAGGGCCCCTGTCAGGCTGAATGTACATCACAAATGGTGGGGACGAAAGCAATCCACAATTCCTGCTCACACACTTGAGAGATTATTTATCCAATTCGGAGATAGACAGACAAATATAATTTGCAGTCGTATTATGCTTGGAATATGCCGTGAGTTGCCAGTTTTTCTTCACTGAGACGAGGTGGGAGCTCATATATTTAAACAAGACTTTGAACGGGTATGAAGTGTCTCGACATGTATCCTGGAATTATGATGACAGAATTCTCAGAACAATAAGGTTAGTATAGGAGTAGAGCAGGAGGTTCTAGAGAGGAGTATGTCAAAAAAAAACAAATACAGTAGTCAGCAGTTTTCCTAATTTGCCCTAATTTATGAAGGGCTAACAAAATAAATTTTCACAGAATAAAACGTTCAAGTCACTATAGGATTTCACAGAAAATGGCATCGGCAAAATTCTCAACAGGATGGTTCACTTCGACAGTCAGAATCAGAGTTGAGTGTTTTCATCAATTTTTCCCTTTTTATAGCCTTCTCTTTTTTGCACGCTTTTTCTTGACAGCATGAGCTTTTGATTCTTTGATTAATTTACTCACCTTTCTCTGATTGGCTTGCGTGGTTCCACAAAGTCTGAAATGGCTGCCCTCAATTTTTTCTCTTGGTTAGTTCCCTTCCCTTGTCATCCTTGATGTTTTTAACCAATTTTTTCCTCTAATGGTTTTTTGATTATTCAACTTTTTTTTTTTTTATATTTTTCTGGGACAACCTGAAATGTCGTAAACGTTTTCGTTGTCCTTGATGAGGCCGAGTGAACCGAGAGAATAGTATTCCAGAATTTTTTCTGTCAAAAAATGTCCATCTCTATATGCAGAAGTTTACCAGCATGGTGTTTAGTATATGACACTCATTTCAATATTTTTAGAATCTTTCTTCACTAACAGCTGATATCAGAAAAATGTAATCGTCTTATTTCAAGCAAATGGAGAATCTTGGCATAACCAAACTAAGCCATTCCTGGATTCTTTTTGCTGGTATGCTACATTTTTGATACGTGAAACACATTTTCCCTCTTGATCACAGTCTCAGAAAATCATCAAAAGATGATAAAAACCACAAAATCTGTGCATTTTATATGCACGAAATAGTATATTTTAAATACGTTAGCAAAACTGAAATAATTTTGCCACCTTCTTGCTCCTATAATCTTCTCAATTTCGTAAATTTCAGAGACAATGAAGCAAAAAACAGTCATTTGCCTTCACAGCCGCCACATTGGCCGCCACATTGGTGGCTGTGAAGGCGGCTGTTTATGAAAATGGCGGACTTACTTTGGAAGACCTGGAGGAAACCCTTGGATGGATGCCACGTTGATTTCAACAATTCTGAGGCAAAAGCTGGGCTACAAAAAAAAAAAAAAAAACTGCAGGAAGGGCGCCTCATCTTTTGAGTGGAGAGCAAAACTCTGCCAGGGTGAATTTTGCAGAATATAATTATCGGTCTTTTGCCGATTCCCAGCAAATCTCGTGTTTCTAAACACCCCTCATCTAAATTTTCGACAAGCAAAACTGAAATAATTTTGCCACCTTCTTGCTCCTATAATCTTCTCAATTTCGTAAATTTCAGAGACAATGAAGCAAAAGTGAGTCATTTGCCTTCACAGCCGCCACATTGGCCGCCACATTGGTGGCTGTGAAGGCGGCTGTTTATGAAAATGGCGGACTCACTTTGGAAGACCTGGAGGAAACCCTTGGATGGATGCCACGTTGATTTCAACAATTCTGAGGCAAAAGCTGGGCTACAACAACAACAAAACAACAAAAACTGCAGGAAGGGCGCCTCATCTTTTGAGTGGAGAGCAAAACTCTGCCAGGGTGAATTATTGATATATTGAAAAAAAAATTAAAACAGGGCTGATTTTTTTCTTTTGCTAAAGAATATGTTTTCCCTAAAGAATAAATTTTTTTCAGCTCGATTGTGCGCCATTTTAATTCCTATTCCGAGAACTTTTGTTAGAATTTGATGTCGGACGATGATTAAAGGAAGCATACAAAAAATGACGCATAATTCATACGATGAATTCGCGCGAAATCCTCAAAGACAACAAGCAGTACATATGCCTTAGGTTTTTCAGCTTATTGTCGCAAAAATAATGCCACAAACTATAACTTTGACCGCCTCGTCACCATCATATATATTCCCGCTGTGAGCACGAGGAGGGCCTGAGTTGGGCATTGACAAACGATTTCTGCACCCGCTTTCCCAGCATATACATACGTACAGCAGTACAGTACATCCTCATCCCAATATATATATATATATATAATCCCATGTTGCCAAACTTTTCAACAACATGCTGCATGGATACCCCCAAAGAAAAGCTCCAGTATTTCTCTCCCCCCCCCCACCTCACCCCCCGAATGGATCATTCCTTTTTACCCCCATAGCACTGCCATGTTAAGGGTTCTGACCATTGCCCATTAAACATGCCCCCCCCCCTCTTCAGTCTCTCAACTCATCGTCCCCCCCTTGCGAATCCTCTCTGATATGCTGGGCTCACAAACGATGTCTGCCTGTTTGCTTTCTGCCACTCTGAAAGCAGTTCCTCCTTTTTGGGTTCGTTTCCGGAAGAAACTTTTGATGATGCTGTAGACGATGACGCATGCTGCTGTTGGAATGATTGAGCTGTATGTACGTATATACGCGTCTGCGCCTTTGATTATTTTTAAACGAATTTGTGTGCATATAAATCGTTTTTTTTCTGTACTGTGAATAGAAAAATAATATTTGGGTTCAGCTTGGAAATGGGCGTTGTTGATACAGGGGGTACCTCGCAATTTCGACCCTAATCTGTTGCCGATAAAACCAGGGTCAAATTTCAAAATGGTCAAATTGTGAGACACTCTATATATAAAATCAAGGGCAAGCAGCACAAAAACACTAGAAGAGAGGCTGAAACAGGTCAAATTTTGGGAAAGAGGTCAAATTGTGAGTTGATATCCAAGCAAATTTGACCATTAAATTTTGGGATTCTTGAATTGCGGAAGGTCAAATTGCAAGATACCACTTGTATATATAGGCACAAGGTCCAAATGAAATATCTTCTCATACAGTTCAAATTTCCAAAGTCAAAAATATCTCTCTCAAAAGTC
Organism: Notodromas monacha; assembly: GCA_905338405.1. Classification (NCBI taxonomy): domain Eukaryota; kingdom Metazoa; phylum Arthropoda; class Ostracoda; order Podocopida; family Cyprididae; genus Notodromas; species Notodromas monacha. The sequence goes on from CAJPEX010003410.1 coordinate 10,373, forward strand.
AAGAACCCTTTAACCCTTTGGCGGTGTCATCCTCCTCTCTATCTCATGACAAAGTTTGGAATGTTTTTCCACAGTCACATTTCAGTTTTCCTGAATAAGGTGAAAAAAGCCATCTGGTTTGAGAAGGCATAACTCAACTGGGAAACATCTAGAGAGGGTGAATCTTTTTGTCTTCTGAAGTTGCCAATGTGATACTGTATATCCTTATGCTGTAAATAGGAATGCAGAAAAAATGCCACCCATCAGGAAGGGTTCTTTTTTATTTTTGTGCAAACATTTTCTGCCAGCAATTTTCTTTGATTTTTTCACCACAAATCAGCTAACATTCCTCAGCTCAGCAATATCCTGATGAGTCAAAAACATATGCTTTTTAGTCATTTGACTTTTAGAGAAGATCTGCTGTCAACTACGTAATACTCAGCAAAAGGAACATGTGTGATCAAGGATCACAAAAGAACATAAATAAAAATGCAGGCAATCAGCCTTTTGAAGGCCAAGAACACATTTTAAAGAGGGGTTTCCTTGAATATATGTGCGTAGTTCTTGAATAATTTATATTATGATCTTTAGCAGATTTGAATACAAAGAATAAGGAAGCAATGCACAAGACAGATTTGAAGAACTCACAGGAGAAACATAGATTTGTGCACACAAATCAAACGGATTAAAAAGATGTTTGTTTTAGAGAGTTCAGGACAGACTAGCTGAGACTCTTATAATTTAATTATTTTCAGTTATGATTGAGGAGGAAACCTTCATTCGTTTCTTTTTCTTTTTTATCCTCAACAACATGACTGCCAGTTTTTCTGGTCTATGCTGCTGGAAAACCGGATTAAAATTACAGAAAAAATTGGATTGATTAGATAACTGACCATGAACATCGATGCAGCCCACACGCTTTTTCATCTCGTTGGTGTTGAGCTGACACATGTAACAACCACGGTCTTCGGGCTCGACGTGTTTGATGTGAAGACTCCATGTTCGATGATCGTCATGGGTCACACTGACCCGCGTGTTGTGGGTCACAACCCGTCTGTGAAGGGTTAGAATTGTCTGGGTGTCTGTGTGGATCCAACCCACCTGACGGAGGAGGGAAAAAAACGGTCGAGATGCATAAGTAATTTGAACTTCAAAAAATCTCTCTCATAGACTGAGAGCTTGATATTTATTTATCTCTTCCTACAAATGGAGATTAACATGCTGCACTTGAGTTTTTTTTTTTAATCGAAAGCAGATCTCACCTTGTATTGACCCAAATTGTCCACAGCACAATGAAGAATGGCTTCTTTGCCGACCGGAACGGAAATGTTTTTGATGGACGCCAGGAAAATTGGCTCCGAAGAACCGCCATTGGGGACTTCATTTTCCGAAACTATATACGGAAAGGCAAACGTCAATTTTCATTCAGGAAAATTCGGCAAGATTAAATTTTTGCTATATTTTAAATCTCATATTTTCTGGTCTGCATTTTCGGTGGTAATAATTTGTTTGGTTAATGTTTTCGACGAAAAGCAAGAAAATTAATTTTCCGAATGGTGCATATTTAGCAAAAAATATTTTATCACCGAATTAAAAAAATTGTTTTTTCAGTACTTTTCCATAAAAATATTATTAATTCTCTTTAGACGCGAAATGATCCAGCATTGGTTTAATTCAACCTTCTTTCGCGTACTAATTCCGAACCTTAACTTGGCAAAGGTGAAGAATAACGAAGACGGAAAAACTTTTTTTTTTCAATTCTCAGCTGTGACACTCATACAGCAGTGATACTAATACAGTATGTGTACACTGTAGCAGCAGAATTTATGCAATATCCGTCCAGCAAAATTTTCTGCACAATGCCACGAAAGCAAACGTCTGCGATTTTCGAAGATAATGGAAACCACATTCCTCGTCATATGTGCGACAGCTCAGCGTTTATTGAAAGGCCCGAACCCAAACGCCGGGAGGTCGGGTTCGATTTACGATAACGGTGTAGCAGGTCAGGATCTATCATCCTGTGTTTTTCTTTGAACCTTATTTGGGCAGGGTAGAATAAAGAATGGTCGATTCATCTTCAAAATATATTGCCGAAAACCATGAAACCTACGTAAAAAATAAATATTTCAACATAAAATGCACAGTTAATTCAATTGCTCTTATTTGGACATTATTCCTATATTTTAGCTCTGAGTCCACGTTAAAATACCACACAAACCCTATACGTGAAAAAGAGTAGGGAAGAGGCGGTATATTTCATTTCAACACGTTTTTATTAACTTGCTTTCTTGTCTGTTTGTTTGTATGGATCAAATTTTGCAACTCAAATTTCACTTACTTCCCGAATAGCTAGCAAGCTGAAACTTTCAGGATAGCTTAGAAACTGATGACAATACGAAAGAAGAGAAATACAAATGAAATAGATGCGCACCATGTTTAAGGTTATTTTTTCCTTTTTCAAAACATGGTTCTTTAGATTGATTTTTTAATCTACTAAATTTTTTTGTGCTTTTTAGTCTTACTTGAAAAATTCCCTTTTCAATATCTCGTAAATTATGAATTCCGGCACGCTGCAAAAACATTTTTCATCACATTAATTTTGAAATGCTGAAACACTGCGTGTAAATTACTGTATATAAATTATGGAAAATCTGAGATGAAAGATAAGTTTTGCTTCGTTCACGCAGTAGCAGCGTTTATTTTCTGTGAATTTTTTCAAACTACGAATACAAGTACGGCACACAATTCTATTCCATTGTTCAAAATTACTTCCTTTAAATTGCCGTTCAGCGAATAAAAAAATGCGACTTGAAAGTTATGAATCTATTCTCGCGCAAAGAAGGTCGTGATGGGATGGAAAACCAATTTTGTTGTAATTTTCATGAAAAAACAGTTTGAAGATAAGCTCGTTTTAAAAACAGAAATTTTTCAAATTTAGTGGTTGCAGATAAATTAATCTGAAGGGATATGTAATCTGAAAATAATTTTTGATCGTTTTTCAAAGCCTTACCCGGATAAAAAAGTTAGACAAGTGTGTGCGAAGCAAATGTGAGATGAGATATCCACTTCGGATGATGGAATCTTATTCTGACTAATACACCGTAGAGGATTTAATAAAGTGGAAATCGCCAGGGTTTGTGTCTCTTATTATTCTCCTCTCGCGATATTGTGCCAGTGGCTTTAATATTGTCTCGGATGATAATTTTTGCGTCTGTCAGGCAATATACTTTCTTTTCTTCCGTCGCATATCCAAGCTTTTATAGAATTGGTTCCAGTTTCAAGCGTTTCATTCTGCCCTCATCTAGAACGCGTCCTTCATTAAATTTTTAAAATTCAAGTGCTGACAAAGCCTAAATAATAAGTGACCGATAACTAGATAATATTTTGGAGAATATATTTTGAGAATGCGCTTTGTGACGAGGTTTTCATGAACTTGAGTTAGGATGCCGGATTCAATTCTCGAATTCATCTTTCAGCAGTCAACTTTTCTTTTTTACTTTACGTAAAATTGGTTTACCTGGTTTGAAATTACTTGTTCTGCCAACCGTTGCTTCAACAGCGAGCAGCACAGCACTGATGACGAATTGCAGAAAATTGCAGCAGCTGAAGACAGGTTTCCTTTTCCTCATCATATACGTATCTTTCCCTTGTCGGATGAATTTCGTTATTTGAACACTTCACACTTTGAGCCCCATATTAAAAACTGATCGATTCGATCCAGCAGTTTTTTTTCGCGCTAGATAAGGCAAAGTCCCTAATCGAATATTAGAATATTTTTTTAAAGCAATTACAAACGGGGAAACCGAAAATATACGGCTGTCCCCCCCGCATAAATTGAATATTTTAAAATTAAAAAAAACAACCGGTATAATAAAAGTGAGACAAAATTTCTGACTGACTTTTGAGATTCTGAATGACATACAGTACCACATTTACTTTAGTTGGGTTGGATCATACGTGAGTTTAAAATTCTCTAGAATATAATTTGGACCTATTTTAATTAACAATTTAAAAATTGCAGCCTTTGAAAGTTACTAGAATTCAGGTTTAATTCAAGTCAAAACTGGAGTTCTGATTTGTTTCGTTTTCAAAAAAAATTCAATTTTCTGTTAACTAAAATCGGAATGCATGTCTCGCAACGTAGATCTGCTTGATACGCAGATCTATGTTTTATCCTAATTTTAGCTATAGTAACCAAGGTTCACATTTTACTCAAGGAATCAAGGTGATCAAGTGATTACAGAAATCAATTGCAATTTGCTCACATTTCAGCAATTAATGTCTGTCCTAAATGTATAATAACCCCTTTTGAAATATTAGTTGAAACTTCAACAATTTCAATATGGCAAACACCCCCCCCCCCAAGATTGCTTACCTTTGACATTTTAATTCTACTTTTGAACTTTTCAGTGCATTGTGAAAAATTCTCCCTCTGAATGATGATAGTTTTACGCTCTAAAATAAGAAAGTAGAAATTCGATGCATTACTTGATTCTCAGAAAACTAAAAGAAACCATTCCAAAATATGATTTTGAGCATGAATGATGTAGATATTTTGAAGAATAAAATTCAATTGCTTGGTTCAAACCTGGTCTGAATTTGTCCACATGCCAGGTGAGAATCAGACGCAAAAAAAGTATTTTTCAGAAAGTGAGCACATTTTCTTTGGCGTTCTGGAAATTTGGACTGAAAACTGGCACGAATTCAAACACACAAAAAATATCCTCGTATATGGACAAAAACACTGCCACGAATTCATCCCCACGACTCCAACTGATTTCGCACATTCTCCGCAAAACTTCAAATCCAAAACTGGTTAAAGAATATACTGTATATTAAATCTTTAACCACAGCAGTTCCAGGCAGAGGTCAACACGTGAATGCAAGTTCCTCCAAACCGGTCCAACACTTGAGATGCTGGCTGATGCTGCGCATGCTTTCAATGACCTTTTTGCCACGAAGTCCCGTCATTTATCCGAAACCCGCGAGATGAAACCCGTGGGCTTTCAGAAAAGAGTAGGAAAATGATTGCTGCTGTGACCTGAACGCCGGCTGAAGCTTTGTGTTCCATGAAATACACATGAAGATTCAGAAAATAGCATCTTTGGAATTAAAGTAATTAAAATACCTTGACAGGACCTGACACGACGGAATTCTGGTTCCTTCTTCATCTACACTGCATACTGAACATACATTTCTAACGAAAATCTAAACACATCGTATTGCCACATATTAATAAAAAAAGTTTTATATTAAAATGCAACACACGACATTCCTTCTCAATTTTGAAGCTTTACACTTTTCCCACAAAATAACGTTAACGTTCCCACATTACAAAATATTATTTAGAAATGTTTCAGCCTTCAAGCACATGTTCTAAGTCCTTTTTCATTATAAAATCAAATGTTGAAGCCATTTTTCTTGGAAAAGATCCAGATGCATAACGAATTTTGATGGTGGAAATTAAAAAAAACGTACCCTCCGAGATTCATTATAATAATCTAGAAATACTTACGAATTCAAACTGACGTATTTCGGGAGAAAAATAAAGCAGAAATTTTAGAAATAATTGGGGGTTTCATCCCAACAAATAACGTTACACACCTGCGTTTTATCATTAATTCCAATAAAGAAATAGCGTAAAGATCTTGAGAATTTTCCGGAGAAAACGTTTAGCCCACGAAAAGACTCACATATTCCTCGAAGAAAATAATTATAGGGAACATGATACATAACTTCTATGGAAACAAAGATTGAAAATTTACGGGATTTTTTGAAAATTTCTTCTGGGAAATGAGCACATCATTCATTTGATATTTAGGTCGATATTTAATATAGTGTAATAAAAGGACTACGTCTCATAAATGAGATGTGTCATAAATTTGTGTCATAAATGAGACTGCTGTGCAGATTCTTCTCAAATACTCAAACGAGAATGGGATTAAGAAAGTATAGAGCCGTAGTCAAATATCAAAGGGCAGCACTGCGTCCTTCGCCCCTTACATGCGCACATAATGAAATCAGAATCTTCAATTAAGAAAATTGAGATGCGCCACAACATGATATTTGCTCATCTGCAGCTGACTGGAAGAGAAAATCAATCAGGCAGAGGATATAAGAGTAGGGGAAACTCGCCCAACGCACTTGAGTCCATTGCAGATAAAACAGGCTTGTGTTGCCCACCAGCATCCAGCTGAGCAAACATTAGGGCAAGAGAAAAACAACCCACACGGATTCTCCCAAGAATATCATCAAGTCAAGCACCCCCCCCCCATAAAAAGAATATAATTGTTTTTTGAGTCAATAGCAAGGGGAAGAATTGAGAGCTGATTATGGGTCCATATATCCTTTCAAGAAGATTTTATAAGGAGGCAAATGAACTCAATAGTCTATAGGTTCCCAAAAAACTGCGGAAAGACACTGCCTTTCATAAGTGAGCATGATGATTTGTATGCTGTCAAGGAAAGAAAAGACTGTCTATGTGCAATACTCTAAACAGAAGGTTCAGAGTTGCAGAGGGGTACTAAAATGTGCCAATCATCCCAAAACATGACCAGGGGATTCTTTCAAAATTCCATAAAGATGAATTTACTTCTTTCTCAATATTAGGAATAGATTAGGTTTAAAAATGTTCCACAATTTGAAATGAAACATGGATCAAATTGAAATGTTTGTTTGTGACTGCAGCACATGGCTGTATTCATATGATACAGTACTGTATACAATGATTTTCTATGCATCTGTCAGGCCTGATACTGACAAAGGGTTGATTGAAAAATGAATAACTAACTCAGCCAAGGATTTTGGGCCTCAGAGTGGGAGCCATGTACAACTCTCAAATCTTGTTCAGAGGAGGATTGTACCTATAGACATCCCTGGCTTATCACTGTTCCCATGGACTCCCATCAGCATCACAAGAGATCACAGAACAGACTGCAGGAACCAGACAAGTATGTACACAGAATGGAGTAACCACAAGACTGCAGTATAGGCTGCAGAATATATAGATTGATTCAAGCCCACAGCACATGTCAAAAATAAAAGTAATGGGTGTTTAGAAATAGCAGATTTACGGAGTTAAGCCAAAGACGCTAATCCTTGAGGAATCTTGTGGGACCAGAGTTGACCTCAAGTTTTCACAATCTTCCTCCCAAAATTTGTTTTGTCCTTCTAAATATTGCTGTTTCCGATAAATCCTTGAACACCAAGGACATTTCTCTCTGCATTCTTCTCTCCATTTATGTAATCTACCTGTTTGCCGACAAACAGTAGAAAATTCATTTGAGTCTCAATTGTTAAAGAGTTCAGACCTTGCAAATGTCTGGTTTTTTTCCTATTCCAAATCAAACTGAAGTCTATTACTCCAAATACATCTTTGAACTTCTGAGTTTTTCATCTTGTTTACCAAAAGGAAAAATACAACAATTTATACTAGGACTTTTTAGTCCCGGCCGCAGCCCAGCTCATTGAGCAGTTTTATTTTCTGTTTTCATTGTCTCTGTTTGAGCCTGATTTCATCTAATTTCTTCATCAAGATCTTTCTCAGCTTATCAGTTTAAATTTCAATTGAAAGGAACTCAGATTTCCTCTCTTGCCTGGAATATATTTCTGACAGCACAGACCAGAGTAAGACCAAACAATGGACTGAAAAAAGACTGAGTCACAGAGGACTGACTGTAAACTGACAGACAAAGACAGACTAAAAGAATACTGACTAACTGAGCATAATCCACAGCTCTTTTTATACAGACCAGAATAACCCTGGGATTGAGCCTGCAGGTGCAAAAAAGTTGCCCCTGGCTAAATCCGATTTCCTTGCAGGTTTTAACTCAGCAAAAGTTGCCCCTTGAGGGCTGAAAAGTTGCTTCAAGGCACAGTGTAGCACATTAAACCACATACACTTTCCTTTGCACTGGATGGGCAAAGGCAGGACTTCATCCTGTCAATTTGGCACAGCACCTCTGCCCAGCATCCTGGCTTGCAATCCAACAGCATCCCTGAAACTGGTGCTGGGGCTTATAGAGAGCCCAGCAGGTCAGCATCCAAGAACTTTTCCCCCAAGAACCTTCAACACTTTTAAAACAATGCCTCATGTTGTCTTCAATTTTGGCATAAATGGCCAATCAGAAAGCAGCAAAGAATCCCCACCTTGAACAAGAATAAGTTTTACAGAAGCATTCCTCAAGAATATATGCCTTTAAAACCAGAAATCAATACCACATTCTCTTCAATCCAGAATCTCATTCCTAAATTCTTAGCTTACACTACAAAACAGTAAAGCAATCTTCTTCGAAATTGTGTGAATTATTGTGTGTGTGTGTATTTCTCTGGAAGAAGATGCCAAGTTGTGGGATTATTCTTGGACATAATTAAGTACTGTATCAATTTCTGGAATCCTGCTGTATAAAGAGCATCCCAGTCAGTCATAGGCTCATTGTGGTGTTTTACTCATAAACTCTCTTTGTTTGGGGAAATTTCTAACTTGAAAGTAGAGCTCTATTTCAAGTCCAGAGCAAAATTGATGAGAATTCTTGTTCTTTATTATTTTATTAAATTCTTGGCTATAAAAGGGGATGTTGTGTTAAGACCATAGATATAATGGAAACTCAGTCAAGATTATCAAGAATAATGATCCTCCTCATAATGAATTTAAACCTTTTAATTGGAATAAATTATTATAGGGAAAAAAAGGCACGGAGCTTAAAACGGCAAGAATAAGTGTGAGGTTCCCGAGATTGCTTTCATGACCTGCCTTAAAATGATTGCTATGGAAATATTATGTTCTTGTGATAATAGATGCTTATTTTCAGCTGATATATATTAGCATCACTAATTGCATTTTTTGTTACCTGTAATCTTAAACTGCCAAATAATGAGATTAAGTATCACAGTCTCCCTCTTAAATATTGCGGCTATAGTCAAATCTGCATATCTCAAGGTTTCATTGCTTTTTTGAAGTATGATGCTAAAAGGTACCGTATGTACACCACGATCAAAATTAGAGAAAGCATGTCTATGATGAAGGAACAGTGTATACAGTACAAAGACATACGACTCGTTTAGTTATTTGTTGAAAGCAGTTTAATATAGTGCTGCAAAAATTAATGAATTCGTTTTCAATTTCAAATTTCCTAATGTAAAATAAATACAATGCGAGTATGAGAGGCTTCCAACCTATGAAAGACACAAAATCCACTCACGTTAAGTCGTAAGGGATGAGCAGCGGTAGCTCAATGATGCTAGGAAAAACTATGCTGGAGCGTTTATAAAAGACGTTACTAGATGTCAGGGCAATACTGTACAGAGCAAATGTCGGATTGATGTGAATTTTCTTCTCATGGTCGAGGAAATTCTTGTTTCATAATTCCTAATATCCTAACCTTTTCTGCAGTGTCTACAGTGTTTTGCATTGTGACGGTTTGAACCTTCAAAATGTTGGTAAGCTTTATCAAGTGCATCAAGTTTCTTTCATGAGATCTTTCATATGCTAATGCAATGCAGAGATAGAGCAAGTGATCCTGTTTTCAAAGAGGGTTAATTGATACTTGCTGATCCGCTCTGTATCATTTCATACTGATAGTGTGTTTCGGCTTCAGTTCAATAGAGCTGAGATACATATCTCACATAAATCGCGTTTAGTAAAAAGGGTGATGTACAGAATTTTTTCAGGTTTGCCAGTTCGATATTTGGTGCTACGGTGGCCTTTACTTTTTGAATAAGCATCATGGCCAGGTTGGGTTTCTGGGTTTCATCGCAGACAATAAGGCATCTATCAGGAACCACAAGAGGTTGCCCAACTCCCAAAAGCTACAAAACATGTCCCCACAACACATCTTCAAAAACAAGCATTTTTCACTCACCTGAATGATTATGACAACTGATCATCAAAACTGGACAGAAAACTTCCCTCCATGAAATCCCACATCTTCAAAAGCAACAAAGAGAAAACTTCATTTGTCTCTGTGACTTTGTCCCAAACATACTGCTGAAATATGGATGAAAGTGGAAACATTCCATTTTTGTGAAGTCCATACTTTTGTGCAATAACAACTGTTGGAGGAGACCTGGCCTTTTGTGTGAGGAATAAATCCTTGACAAATAAAGATTGAAATTAAGTTTGAGAAAAAGTATATTAAGTTTGTAATGAAAACACCAGAATTTGGTTGGGCTACAACCAGGGTGAAATTCACCCTACTATTAAGTTGTTGTACTTCAAGATTTTGCACAAGTTCAAAAAGATGTTGATTTTTGCAACAGTTGACAACAGAACAACACACACAAATGCTCAAATTGGAATGAATGAATTTTGCCAATTTGGGAAAACAGGAAAACTGTCCTCAAAGGACAAAAAACAGCAACAGGATTTTAGCAATAAAATACAGCCTTGAAGGCTCAGAAAAGAAATGTGAGAACCAAGGTCTTCCAAGATTCGCACAGAGATGGAATGAAAGAAGATCAAGTTTTACTGAGAATTTGGGTTCTCTGATTTTGGCGTGTAAAATTTAAGGAAGCTCTATAATTTTTGCAACATATTTTATTTGTGTTAAAATACCTTGTCAGGACCTAAGGGTCTCTGACAGCAACAAAATAATGCAATATTGTTCTTGACCCAAATCTCACCTTGAATACTGCTTTACAAAAAACGTTCCCCATGGAACAGTAACAAAGTCATTCATCCACTGTTTGGGAGCTTCGTGAATATCAAACATTATGTTGATCAAGATTTGGCAACTGGACATAAGTGTAAAAATTTTCAGTTTCTTTCTAGTGACATTTGGCTTCATATATACCAACT
>CAJPEX010003411.1:0-29134 GCA_905338405.1 Notodromas monacha
TTCTAAAACATTTATTTTTTACTCGCTTAATCCCATCATTTGGCCACACTTCAGTACTCTCAAACATTTTCACTTCCAATTTCAATGCATTTTTCATGCAAGAAATCCAACAATCAAAGCAGTGCCACAAATCCAGTTCCGTAATTGATTAAGCTGCTCTTTGATGGCAGAAATTAGGCTGTCTCTTTCCTCAAAATCAAATGCTTCCTGGTTGTTCTTCAGTTGTGATGGGAGCAACCAGGAGGCACAGGGTGCCTAATCAACAAATTGAACTTGATTTTCGGCACTGTTTAGATTGCTGAATTTGTTGCATGAAAAAAATACATTAAATTTCGCAGCGAGAGTATCCTGAACAGCACTGAAGTGTGGCCAAAGGATGGGGCTCTGCAAGTAATAAAAAAAGGAGTTTTTGAAACTTCATTGGATCTATATTAGCCAAACATCTCCAAGTAAAATTTATAGCAACAAGCAAACAAATTGACTTAGGGAGGTTTAAACTTGGGGGAGGGTGTGGTTTACTTTTAAAGATTTGCGTTGAGGAACCAAGGATTTTTGGAAACATAGAAGAATTCTACAAATTTATATTACCACTATAAGACCCGGAATTTGACGAAAAATATACTCAACTTTCCGACGACTTGAACCTCCCTCTCCCCAAGTAAACGGTTCAAATCGGAAAATGAAGGAGAGTTTTGTGTAGTTTAAATAACAATTTTATCTTTCTTCCCTGTGTTGAGAAAATAATAGCCGGAAGGCCTCAAAAGTTTTTACTTACGGAGGTTCAAGAGGGGAAAGCCTTTGAGATAGAAAGGTTTTTGATTCATTTTTTCTAAGGAAATTCAGACGGTGATTTGAAAAAAAATTTGTCTTCTGGAGATTGGAGTTATTGAGGTTCAACCAACCATAGAGTTGAAGAAAAGTCTCAAAACTTATGAACCAACCCCCTTTCGCATATATGGCGTGTACGATCTCACGCGGAAGCGGAACACGAGCTCGTAAGTCATAATGATGTTTGTTCATTTCTCCTTCCGCAATCATCAGGAAGCCTGGCAGCAGAGGCCCATCACGAGCCCATGGTGGAGATCGGCGAGAGCGGGAAGCCAGTGAGACACTACACCAGTGGCACGAAGATCCGCGGCGAGGAAGTGGGCATCGTGCTGCTCGTGTTATTCCTCTGGGTCGCCGCCGTCTTCCTCTTCTTCCACAGGTGGGGCAAGATCCGGATGCTGGAGCCCTACCAGCCCCAGTATCACAAGGAAGTCCCTCTTTCACCGTCTTGCCAACTCACCCTCGGCTCAGCAGCACAACAGGTACTCGCTGCGTGGATCACGATCTGGCACCACCTCTATTTTCCTTTTTTTTTTCTTCTTTTTTTTCCCCACTCGCCCTGGGTCTCATCAGGATAATTTTGCACACACCAAAAAAAAAACAGGAGAAAGAAAAGCTTCTCACAGCTTTAGCGTATAATGCTATCCTCGAAGATCCCCTAATATACAGCACCATCTCCTCAGGGTTTTTTTTCTCGCCTCTTTTATTTATTTTTTCCTCCTCTCATCTCCTGTTATCTTCCTCTCCCATCTGATTCTGTGTCTGTCCAGTAGCTTTCTTTGGTTTCCGAACATTCGCTTCTCACACACTCGGAGAAAATCCGTGCAGATATTGTATCAGAATCGGAGTTCAAGTTCGAACTTCGATCGGCAGTTTTAAAGAAACTCTCTTGCGTACACTGAAGACGAGGATTCCACCGGGTATGTATGAAAAAGCTGTTCAGAATTTGTAGAAGACAACAGTAGTCTTTTAATTTAAATGTTTAAACTGACTCAAATTAGTCGAATTTCATTCAAACGTTCGTTTATACAATTTCACTTTATTTCAGGATAAAACTTGGAATTGTGCACTTTCTTTCTCTGCGATAGCGATGGGGTGAGATTTTCTCCGGTAGATGAACTGAGAATCAAGGATGATCATTTTTCTCTCAAAATTAATTAGATTGAATGCTGTACTGAATAGCATACTTGTTCACGGAACAGCAATTTGGACAACCAAAATTATTCAACCCCATCCATCTCACTGAAACATTTAAGGCACGTAAGCTCCTTAACAAGTGTCATAAACGTTAGATAATGTAAGAACTATGTAAACAGCACTAATCGCTTAAGGAAACCTACCCTCTCTACTGATATCTAATGACATGTGTATTAGAAATAGTACCATAGTTTCTTAGGTTGGATTTGCGGTTAAATACTGAGAAGGATGCCATAGTTGAGCTTAAAGGTACATGAAAATGAGGGCGGTAGTCGTAGATTGAATTGATTGAGCTTTTCATCAGCATGGAGGACTGCAGGCTGTTGGTTCATAGAGACTTCAATTTTATTTTCATTTATTTATTTCTTGAAGTACCATATTAGCACAGGATTTCCCACGGAGATGAACGAAACAAAAGCAGCTATTGGGAAGTGAATGAAGTCAAAGTCAGAGATACAGAGACTGCATCAAATGGGATGAGAATTTCAGTGTTACAGTGTAGTGCACATACTTTTTTATTTCCATATTCCATATTTCAATAAATAATTTAAAAAAAAATATTCCACTGGTGCATGGCTCTTATTCTGAGGGTACACGGTTCGTTGCACTACATCCTTCGAAAAGTTTATTTACGCAATTAATGCATTTACAGTATTTTTGAGGCTTGACAAAACAATTTGATGAGTAATGAGCTATCCTATATATATATAAAAGTAAATCCAGCAATGGCGCTTTTAATGAGCTTCAGAATAATTTTTTCTATTAGTTTGAGCGATCCCGTTAAGAGAAAAGAATCAAATCACAAAAATGCAGCTGAGCCTGCTGTATCTCAGTTTATTTACAGCGTGATTCGGCATTCGAGAAATGTCCTGCGTTCTTTCGTAATGTGCGGAATTGTTTCCAATTTGAAAAGAATATGATTCAGTAAGATCATTCATGTTCTCGAAAAGAGCAACATACGTTATCAATCGTTTTAAAACAATGCGCGCCCGGGAATCCATCGAACAGCTTGGGGAAATTAGAGAGAAAATTACTGAATTTCAAAACACGACTGATGGTTCGAATTATTCAATGGAACGAAACCTGTTCCTTCTTTCTGCACAAATACAGAATCGTGGGAGAATAACTTATTTTTTATAACTACCATGAACTCCTGTTCGAACGCTTTTTACATTACGATTTGGTTTACTTAGATTTAAAATCCTCGAGCTAGAGTTACCAGAAGATTTACCTCCAGAGAAAATGTGGTAGATTTCTGCATGAGTACCATGCATAAAGTTCGCCAAAAAGTTTCTAATTCCGGTAAATGTCACAAGAGTACAGTAGTTTGTGTTGAATACAAGTTTTCAACATAATCCAATTGAGGTAGGGAAATTCGTGCTTTCGTGAGGAAGCAGGTGTTCTGGCTAGAGGAGTAACTTCATTTGTTCGCTAAAGTCTCGCTCATTTTTAAAAGAGAGAAAGGTGTCACAACTCAATTTATTAGCAGCATTTTTTCCCCTCCCTCGCTTTTATTTTGACTCAATTTACGATGATGCGTTAGGATTCTTGCATCTCATCACGGAATTTTTGGAAAATTAAATTTTCAATTAATTGAGGAACCCGAGAAAGTTCAGCACGAGGTCGATTGATTGAATCTGAAAAACTAACAAGCTGAACTTATACGCAGTAGCTATTCTTTTCGTCGTAGAATCAGTAGCCGTCAAACTTGGGCTATATTTACATCACAGTATATTCAACTGCCTGATTTATTTATTTATTTTATTTCCAAAAACGGAGCAAAGAGTTGCATAATTTTCATTGTTTTACATTTTCTGCAGCTGAACGTGCTTATGGCTGTGTCTGTTCGTTTCCGCACCATGGAAAGCATCATTTCTTTTCTTGTTGGAGAAACATGATGTCGTCGCATATCTAGTTGATACTTGGTAGATGTTCATCGTAATTGCTTGTCACTACGCCGCGCGGCACAAATGGAGAAATGCGAAGCGGAAGAGAACAATTATCCATCATAGTAGCACATGCCAGCAAAACTCCTTCTCTCCATCCCTCAAACGATCCTCCGTGTCCACGAAATTCACCAACTAGCAGACAACATCATCACGTTACCATTATATAGAGAATATAATTTTTTTTGCCCTCTGTTTTCGTGTTTATGCTCAGGGTGAGACGGTTCGCCTGTAATAATGTTGCAGAACCTGCGTTTCCCAGACCAGTGCCGGTCTGCAGAATTTTTGGCAGGACCGCAGGAAATTCTCTTCAGCGGAATACCCTCATCGAAAGTAGCAATTAAGTCTGTCCGAAAGAATACGGTTGTTCAAATTATCTGATGAAAAATAAAACTTGACTTTTCTCCTAATCTCCAGACAAATTTTCACCGGCTGAAAGAATTACTTTAATACTGTACGAGCTTCTGCAATACCTTTATTCAAGCCCACCCTCATAATTTTTTGATGACATTCCACTACACGCAGTGCCGCTTCATTGATACTCAACTTAATTTTCGAAAAAAAAAACAGAATAGCTTTCAAATACCTGCCTTTAAAGCAAAACTTTTTTTGAGTCTGCAAAAATTCTATGAAACTTTGCCTGTCCTCGGATTTTTTTGGCGAATTTGCCAGTCTGCGGGCAACACAAAATAAAGGTACTTGGAGAACACTGGCTGGCCTGTATACTAACCACGTTTTTATTTGCCATACACGCTATACTCGGTTGTTGTTGTTGTTGTTGTTGTTTTGTGTTTAGCATTTTTCCCCGTGTTCCTCCTTTTTCCGTCCCTTTCACTAATGTCACTTTGAAAGCCCGTGGTGTCACCCAGGATTATAACTCGATCCATTCTGCGATACTTTTTGTGCTGCTTGGACGTGAGCACCGAGGAAAGTTTCCGGCTTCTCGATGGATGCCAACGACGCGAGTCGGTGGAAGAAAGTGTCACACGTTGTTTCTCGATCGCATCCTGTTTTCACTGCTGCACACCTAACTTGCTAACCCCGAGCTTTTGCACCAAAAAAAAACAAACAAACAAAAAAACAAGACATCTTTGTCTATAATACTCACCAGTAATGTCAGACTAATTGGGTAAAATGCCGCGTCGTGTTTTTCTTTCTATATAAACACTGCTCGAGCACATGAGTGGGATCCTTGCTGTTTGTTCTTCTTAGCAGCGGTATAAGGTCACTTAGCTGGGCTTATTGGAAATGTGTGCACAGACACGAAGGTTTGTTTTTTCTTCTCTCTCTATATATATATATTTATTTTTGGACGTATATCGTTTTCTTGCTTCCGCCTGCTTGCACAGCAATTTCCTTTTTCGTCTCGATATTTACTAATATACACATTTATGCGTAGCTTGAGGATTTGGCGCACGGTCTGAGCAGTTTTTCTTGACTGCTCGAGATGATCGATTGCATGAATCGAAGCGAATGCATTTTTGCAGCTATGTGCCGATAAAGTCGGAGGAATCATGCAGGGAGAAGCACGGCATCGATCTCCTGAAAATCAATTTAGTGCATCGATTTCTTACAATAACGGCGTATGTCAACAAAAGACTGTTGAGCCCCCGTTGTGTTTTCCTCTCAACTGAAATGCAATTTCAAATTTAACAATCAAAGACGGCATCAGGTCACCATTTGACTTTAAGGAATCCGTGCCATTATGATTAATCGTTCCAACCGCGTGACTTGTGGAACTCCCTGTATTTAATGACAAGCATACATTTAATGAAAGATAATAATGATCCGAATTCAAGCATGAAGTCGCTTGATGGATTTCTGAAAGGGTCGATTGGATTCCAAGTGAACTTTAATTTCTCGCAGCATAATAAGCTTCGAACTTATGACGTTCAAGGGAAGTGAGGAAAGGTTGAAGATATAATTATAAATCGAACTTGTATTGGTCGAAGATGAAGAGTAAGTAAGTGGAGCGAGTCAATTTTTGGGTAGTAGAGATGCAATTGATTGGATTTCGCGCTAACACTCAATAGTTTACAAAATAACTTCGCGTTTTTTGCTTCTTAGGTTGAAGAAGAAATTCTCAACTTACTTATAAACATTATTGATGCATTTTGCAAAAATAAGGATCGCAACATAATTTAACGACAATGGATCCCTGTGGATATCCATTCAAGAACAACTGGGCGAATTAATTTTAAAAAAATATTTGAATCAAAAATGTATCTTTAGCGTGAATAATATTCAAAAGTATTGGCAAAAGTAAGTCCATACTCGGAACCCGCCCGACCGTAATTCAAAATCCTCTAATTTTCCTCAGTAGGAAATTCGCACACGTAGTAACTGACTTCTGAAAGTTTTTTGGACAGCATATGTTCACGAAAATAATTCATAAATATTTTACGATTTCAGCGAACAATCGGAGTAGAATAATAATTTGTTATTGCAAAAATAACGACGCTGATTCGCATTTGATCATTCGTTTCTCACGCAACTCCAGAGTCTTTCGTTGCTTCGAATGTCAGGAAAACCTCCTCTCAGAATAATGTGCTGTAGAGAACGCTATTAAAATCCTAAATTCGAAGCATATACTGCATAGCTCAGGTTGTCTGAAATTCCAGATTCCTTGAATAGCAATTGACAGCCGGTTTTTCACAGTGAAGGTTTCATTCTGGGAAGTGAGAGAACAATGACCCATACACTTATATAGAAGGAAGCGTACCATTTGAACCCTTTTTTTTTTTTTTTCTTTTGCAGGATCCGNATCATCCTGTCACTTCCTTTTCCTCATCCTTCCTCTCTCTCTCTCTCTCTCTCTCTCTCTCTCTCGCACTGTTTTTTTTTTTTTTCTTTCGCGGCGCTTCCGCTGTTCCATCTTCGCAGATTCGGCCGTCATTGAAGTACCGGGTGGGGGCCCCAGAGAAAGCCGGGCCCGGTTTTTGCGTAAATTGCTCTGTTTGGTTCGCAGATGTACCCGCGCTCGAGTCTTACAGAGTCGCTGCTCGGCCTCGAGCGTTTCAGCACCACCTTTTCCGCCTACTCGTCGTCCTCGCATCCGATGTTGCCACTGTGCCAATTCCACCACATGGCCTCCAACACCGCGCGTCGCAGACAACGCACTAACTCTGCTTTTGCGTCCAGCTTCGTCCTCGTGCCTCCATCGGCACCGGGGTTCATGGCAAGGCGAGCCCGCAGCGTCGAGGACTTTTGCAACCGAAAGTGCAGGGGGTCTCTTGGACCCCTTGCTCCGTTCCTACCGCAAATGGCGGCTCACCATCATCACGCACCAACGATAGCGACGGGTGGCACGACGACGTCGACGTCAGCGTTGCAGCGACGGAGGCAACGATTCCGAGACGCCGGGCAGAAAACATTGCCGAGTCGGTGTCGACCGCCAGTGATTGAAGACGACGGCAATTTGATGGACGACAGCCCGACGCAAAACCGGATGTTGCATCACAGGCCCAACAGGCCGCCGTTCAGCCTCTTCCGGTTGCGTCAAATGCGGTCCATCCCGGAAACGCATTATTCGCGACAGCAGCAGGTCGTCGTGTCATCGGCAGCAGCAGCATCAGGCACGATGATTATGAATAGTAAGTTGCCTGGATCGGGGGTCAATAGTCGAAATAGGAGGCCGTATTTGCGGGAAAGGACAGTGTCGAGTGGGTGGACGAGTTGTTCGGCGGACGACGTCGTCGTGATGAGTCCGAGCAGCACGACGTCGGTGACGGCGCAGGTGTTGCGAGAGGATTGCGAAATTCTGCTGAAATCGGCCGGACGTGACGGTAGTCGACGCAAGTCCCTGACGAACGCGTACTCGTCGGGGTCGTTGGGGTCCGTGCCGTCGTTTCCGAAGTCAGTCACGATGATGGCGGGGGAACCGGGTGCAGCAGAAGCAGTCGGGTGTGATTTTATTCGGACGGCGTCCGATGATGGGGTGAAGACCGCTGTTGTTGTTTCTGATGATTCATTGCGAGAGGGTTCATCCTTATTTGCGTCGGATTTTGTTGCTTCTGACCGCGGGTTTTGTTCAACTGAGGTTTAAACAAGGCAGCATTTCTTTTGCTTTTTTTTGTAAAACAATTTTTCCGATGTTCGGCAACGTCCAAATTGATGATGGTGGTTGTTATTGACTCTCTATCTGTTGATTTATTTCTGGAAAAAGTGACATAAACTCAAAATAATCGCTTTGATCAAGTGTTACGGTGTTGAAAAAATTGTTTTTGAGCATCAGGAAAGCAAAAAGATGCACGATAAAATTTTCAAGTTCTTCAGCATAAACGAAGAAAATTTTTATAAAATCCATAATTTTTTGATTACCTAGAATTGACTTTCAACATGCCTCAGAAGTCGGGTTTCTTGAAGCTGAAAAAACGACAGAACTTCTTCAAAACTATGGTCGCGTTTTCCGGGAAAAAGACAAATTTATTCCAGAATATTTGTCATAATTCCTAATCTTTTTAAACGACTCGCGGATTGGTGTTCAATGCGCTGAATAAAGGAGGGCAATGATGGCGTGTATCCTTTTGCAAAGAGGAGAATGGGAACTGCTGCATTTTACTGATAAATTTGAAAGTCGTTGAACATGAACCTCGTCATAAATTTGCCTTTCTTTCTCAAACCGTCATCGTTTCGGATTCAACTGAAAATGTAACTAATTCCAATGCACAGAATTCGTTACAACGAAGTAATCTTCTAGTTTCATTTCGCGAATGAGTGAAAGCTATGTCAACTTCATAATACTGAACTGTAGTGAAATTTTCTGAGTATTCATCACAGATAAACTGTGCCTGTAATGCCGAAGATGCAGCATTAAAAATTCCATATGTTCGGAAACGCAGAACATCCCTGCATAAGAATCCTGAAATTGTGTCCAGAAAATCAGTATCGTGCTGTACTGTGCAAAACGCGGTCCGTGCAATTATCTTGATTTTGGCGACGATTGAGGTAATATTTAAGTTCACTCTCCGGAGTTCAATTACAGCAATAAAAAGGAGTATATACTCCTCATTCCAGGTTTTGATGAACCAGTCATTGAAATGTACCTCTGCTTTCTGTAATCCACTAAATTTCATGAAACTATTTTTGAATCAATATTTACAATATAAGTTTATAATATAGTATATATGCTGTAACAAGAATCAACATATTGAGCATAAATCTTCGGATGGTAGAAATGAATATCGAATGCATAATTCTGAAGCTTGAGGTCATTCCAGCGATATATATACACATTTTATGCAGTGATGCGAAGTTTCCCATCGAAAAGATTCGTTATTCTGATTAACACGTGATTCAATATTGTGTCTGGAGGAATTATTTTCTTCCTCCGGAATATAATGATGGCGATTCCGCAAATTTTCCTTCCTATTCGGCGGCATTGATTTGATTTGAGTGAGAATACATCTTTGCTCGTTCGGAAAAATCTGTTCTCGTTTTTCTCTAATTTCGTTCTATCCTCTTTTCCTCATCATCAGCACTGCTTCAACATGTTATGCCTGCTAAAACGATCACTCCGTATCCTAGTTGGTCTTCTGCACGACATCCGGTAGTCGACGCATTTTTATGCGCGGAGGCTCCCGGCAATTTCCTTTGTTTATGCGTCGCAGACGAGAAAATCTCTTCTTTTTCGGTGTGGAGGAAGAGGAATCAATGCCTATTTTTATAGGCAAACGTCGCTTGATCGCTGGGCCAGGATGCTATAGAGTGCACACTTGCGTGAGTCCTTATATATATATACAGTGTTTTGCACGCAATGATCTTGGGGAGCATCAGTACCACGATCCATTATAGCCAGAGCATATTTTAAGACCACTTGGTGGTTTTTTTGTGACAAACGCGAGGCGAATAAATGGTCCCTCAAGAATTTACGCGTGCAGTAGTAGAAAAGTTGTTTCATTCATCCAACCTTGAATTGTTTGAATTTTACGAGAGTAAACGATTTTTTTCAACGTGACACTGTATTTTCGATTATAGCTTATTTTCTCTCCTTTTAGAATTCCAAAAAAATGGCAAGAGATTCACGGTAAATAATTTCGTATATCGCAGTAACCCGTCATTATATCAGCCAGAAATGAAATATACATTATTCTGAAGGCATCGATGTGCAGTAAAATTAATGAAATATTTATAATTGTCGCATTTCGAACTTCTGGAGCTCACTTAACCACACAGAATAATAGCACAGACGGAATTGAATTCTGAATATTTTCATGGGAATTATTTTCGCTTCAAATTTTCCCTGTGAGAGTGGCAAAGGCAGCTCTTATGAAAATACAAGTTTGGATATTTCGTAAGGATTGTTGATAAAATTAGTATGATTTAATTTGATTTTTTAGGCATGTGCTAAGCTCAAATTGCTCAAGGTATTGGGCATTAACAGAATCCAAAAAAGGACAGATGATGAAGGCACAATAAAACAGTTTGAAGGCCAGTTTTCATATGAGAATACAGTACATGTTCAAGGGTAAACCTTGAATATTTGTTCCTAGTTTTTTTAGAACAATTCATTGTGTTTTTTGATGGCGAAGAAATGACACAATTCAAAAGGAATACTGTAACCACAAAACGAGTGAAAAAGGAATTTGTGCACAAATGAAAATCCCAACCCAAACACAAACTATGCAAAGATAAAATGAGAGTACGGATTTTCTTCAAAGTAAATGTTACGTGAAGCCTGCTATTCAAATTGAGTTAAAACTTTTCAGAGGAGTAAACCCCTTTAATGGGGTTTTCTCAGTGTAATCTCTCCACAACACAGGGTACCAAACAGGTAATTGAATATACAGTATTTCTTTTCACCCTTTGATGCTCTAAGAGTACAGTATTATGGGTCACAATGATTCATGACGAAAAACAACGAAAAGAAACCCTCTCCGTTGACTCGGGACTTCCAGGGTTTTTCTCCCGAAATTCCGAGAAAAACAAATTACAGCTATATCTTATGCATGATTTTTTTTTCCAAAGAGGACCCTTTTTCGGGCTCAAGATAACAGAGACGAAATTTTATCGCTTTATTTTCGCAAGCATGGAAGTTCGCGGGACGACAGATAAGGAAGGCCTTTTCACTGACAAGTTGAAGCAGTATATTCCGCCGCATGCGGGCGATATATGGCATCTGAACCCATCCCTCATTTCTCTCATGTCGCTCACACTCGTTCATCCCTGGTTATTTTGTCTCTGTGCCCTCGTATCAACGAAAGAAAAGTTATCTGTTTTTCGGGGAAAAGTTTGCACAACGAGCCGCGAAAGGAAACTTGGGCAGGCAATCTTTGTTTCAAACTTTCTGCCTCGTATTTCAATGACGCGGTGGCTTGGAGGCAATTCATTCCCAGCAGTCTGCAGACGTTCCTGGAAATTTTCTCCGGAATTCCTTGAATTTTCAATTCATTCGTAAAGGTTGACATGTCGCGAAATTCTGACATCGCGTTTATGGATGATTGAGATGAATATAAAGTGGAACATTTGCGGATTTCCAGAAAATTCTGTGAGCGCGTCTTCGGAAATTATTCCAGTTGCGAAATCTTCAAACAGACTTGCGGAATTCACATGCGAGAGTATTACACGCATCGACCCCCTGCTTGATCCCAGGGGAAATAATTCGCTATATAATTTAGTTACTCCAATTTTCCGGGGAAATGAAGCTAGACAACTAGGCAAATAATCCAACTTCAGCGAAGGTAATTCTCATGCATAAAAATTTCATCTTCTCTGCTGCAAAAAAAATCGCTCTTCAACGTTCACATACGGTTTCGTATGAGAAGGAGTTGGTTTCATAACTTGACATACGACTTCTTTTTGCTAAATTGGATGGAGTCTTTTTATAGTTGCATGCATCGCAACACAGACAGCAAGGATTTGAATAATGTTGGAATACATCCGAAAAGGGTTCCTGATTTCTGTCGCGTGCTTTTTATCTAGAGTATTGCCAAAATATCTGGGATCGACATCAGTGTTCCCAAACCTTTTCAGGTCCAAGGACCTACACATTTTAAACAAATTTTTGGCAGACTGGCTAATTTAGAAAAAAAATTCTGCTGACCTGCAAAGTTTCATAACATTTTGCAGGCTCAAAACAGTTTTGCTTAATAGACTTCATGAGAACTTTTTCAAATATGTCTGCTTTTTTCAACAATTAAGTTAAGAACCAATTAGCTGTTGGGTGGCGGTACCAGGATTTATCCTCAAAATTGTGTACCCCAATAGGAGTAGCAAAAATGGGGAGGACAAAAATGGTTAAAACAGCCAAAGTTGGGAGAAATTCCAAATTTCTTTTGCATTCCTGCAGAAATATTCGCAAGAAAAAAGAAAAAAAATAATTTTCGGTGGCATTTTCTCTGCATTCCTGCCATAGGATCAGCCCTGGGGGATTGGAGGGACAATTACTTTTTTACCAGTCACAAAGCAACAAAATCAACAAGACAAGTTTTAAAATCCTCCCTTCAGGAAAATCAATTCATTTAGATTTGTTTTTTTGGTGTTTGGATAGTGTGAAATTATTTGTCAAAGAGTTCTGCTGAGTTGTTGTACTTCTTTGAAAACTTCCCTATGATCAAATCTTCTCTACAGACTTTTTGAAATACAAATTACACTTTCTCAATTTAGAAGACCCACGGGGATTTCCAGTCTTGTCCCAGGCTGAATGCGTGTTTTATTTGTAATTTGCTTTTGTTTTAATTGATCCAAAGCTGTTTTCTCATAAAATGTGTGGTGTGGTTATTAAGTTACTCCTAAACACTGATCTACATAATTATCCAAATTACTGGAAGGAAAAAATGTGACCAACTTGACTGGAATCAATTGTTTACAAAACTTGTCACAAAGGGCTTGAGCAAAAATAAAGAAGACTGCCGTCAAATAATTTGTCCACGACGCGCGGGATTCCATCGATGCACAGTCGTCGAAAACATCGTTTATTTAGGGGCTCCCGCCTGTCGGTTCCCGAGGCACGGCAATTGGAGAAATAAGAGTGGTCGATACGTGCCATTCAGAAAGCGTTCGTAGACATACACACCAGGCCCTTCAGGAAACAAGTGGGCTATCAATAATTTCCGCGGCGAAGAATCAGTAACACTCGGAGACCCCCGTATATACAGCGAATTATCGACCGCGCTGCACTTCGTGCCGCCTCCTGCTGGCGGATCGGATTGTGTCCCTCACTTGACACACTCTTACATAAAGCATCACAGTTCCTCTCTGTCTATTTTAGCAGAAAGAAGGAAACTGGACCTGGCATGAAATCCGAACCGACATGTTTTCCCGATGCCCGCCATAAATATACGTCATTCACTTCCAAATGGCGTCTTGGATTCCAGCCGTCGTTGAGCTGAACGGAAGAGAGATATGTGCCTTTGAAGGCAAATATGAGGGGCATCTGCAATGCTGAAGCATATCCGGTAAAATGCATTACGCATATTTCAAGACGAGGGCATGTTACTGCTGTCACCTTCCGACGCATTTCATCCAATTAATGGAATTGAACGCTACATAAATTTCCGCGTTACTGCATGCAAATGGATGGGGCTTCGTCTCAAAAGTTACAATGCAAAGTCAGAATTCATTTGAAGAGGAGTTCAGCTTGGCATAACAAGCGTAATGCATTCTGATCATGGTTCAGAACGAGATTGGTTTGAATTCTATATGGATCATATGCTAATTTCGTCATGCCAAATGTGTGACTTGAAAGGCATTCGAAAATTTTTACGTCCCAGAGCATGTGAGATAATGTCAAGACCTCGTCAGGCAGATTTCAGTTATACAAATGCAAGTTTCTTCAATCATTGCTCACGTATTTTGATTGTTTATTATTGCACCCTGTAAAAACATTATATTTAAAGTTCCAAATATATACGAATTAAATTTAAGAAATTTAATTGAAAAACATGCCTAATTTCACATAAAACTGAAAAAGGGAAATGATTTATTTCACCTTTCGACTGCATCATTCCGATATCTCGAGTGTTTCAGTGCAATTGAGTTACAGTATATCCAACAGGCATTACGAGGTAATCTAATTATAATGCAGCGAAATCACTCTTCTTGCAAGTTAAAATTATTCATTTCTGCGGGGAAAAGAATTCTTCTTCAAACGCTGAATATCAGAGAAACTCATCTGCAAAAAGCCCATCGAATAATTGAAACTATTATAACCCAAAGGGATGCCCATCAGGAACTTTTTCTCGAATTCGAAAAGTCGTGTGATTTTTAGTGAGGTCGTCGGATCAAATTTTCAATATTTTTCATCGTCAGCATTTGGATGTAGCTGATAAATTTTACAATCTCCTCGAAACAATCTTACCGCTGATTAAAATATTTACCGCGCCAAAAGAATTAATCAAACCGCTGAAATGAAGGAAAATTTTGTTCCAGCATCACGGGTTAAGAGTTCGTGAATTTGCGGGTTCTTCCAATACAATCAGGATGAGCAAACATTTATTCATGAAAAAGGCACAGAAATATTTCAGATTTTTCCGTTTCAATGTCTAATCCAGAGCATGTGAATGAAGCTGATGAATTTTACAATTTTCTCGAAACAAAATTACCGAGGAAAATATTTTGCGCACCAAAATATTAAATCAAATTTTTCAAATGGGAGGAGAAATTATGTCACACGAGTTGATGGCTCTTGATTTTTTTTTCTGCAAATATTCAAGGAATATTTAAGCAACGAATATGAATATTCAAACTTTTCCATGCGAAGTGCTGCATTATTCACCAGCATGACTCTACGTGCGCGAAAAATCTCGTGCACTTTCAGAAAGCACACATCTTCTTCAATTAGGTCACCAACAGCAAGCCCTGCTGCAACGAAAATGAAATCGCAAAGATCGTGTCGGAGAATTTCAGCTCTTCGGAAGCCCTCAGGGCTCACTGAAGCACAATAAGTCCCGGGTTGAATGCCTGACGTCGGAGACTTCGTTGCTTAGCATGGTGGCGTATAGGCCGTGAATTTTCCCGAGGCTATATGATGTCCTCTGCCCTTTTGTCCTCTCAGCAACTTTCGCCCACGTCATGATACGTTTCCATATGTAATACGCTGTGGCTATAACCGCCTTCAGGATCCATATCCGCGGTGTTCATCTCTTTAGTGAATGCTGGGCGTCATTCGTCCGCTTGCTTTTATACCCAACATTGCACCGGGGTGACAGCGAGTTGATCAATCTTCTTCCGCTGGTCAGTCAATGTTGAAACTGGGGTGTCCATGCGTTTGGGCTTCATAGAAACTGCATGCAGCTTTCCTCCAAAACTGTCTAGAAAATTGATACGAATACGGTTTCCTCGATATAAACTCTGGTCGCAACCACAAATTGCTCGTTTTTGCAGTTTTCTCGTCATTTCTCTAGCTAAAAAAGTAATTGGGATTAGACGAGGTTTGCGGGGACTCGTCGGTGCTGAGAAAATGTAACTTATGTGACAGCGATTATTTTCGTAAAAATAATTTAATATTCGTAACATTTCGCAGGACCTTCCGATTGGTGAAGCATTTACGACGAAACTATCAATTGTATTTCAATTCAGGAGTATTGAAAACGGTCCGCATGTAGAATCTGTTCAATGCCGGTGGTTTAAGAAATCGTTGATTAATTCGTAAATTCGTGATTGTTTTTGAGAAATGAAAGCTTTACTCCTTATAAAGTCTTTTAAAAAGTTATTTAATTAGTATACCCTCAGACGGTACTAGGAAGAATAGAACCATTTGCCTATGCTACGTGAGAAGTTATAATTTCGAACAGTTCCTGTACTCATTTGTGTGCAAATCATTCTTCGCAATATTTTCTGTAGTTCAACGTTTGACTCTTGAATTTCCTTGCCGATAATCAGTTCCACTCCGATGAAAAACTAAAGTTCACCATTTACTCAATTTCCAATACGTATACCATGGACACTCAAGCAAGATGCACGCCTTGATTTAGAAGAGGAAATTTTTGGATAAAATATATTTCCAAATAAGGAATTAACGCCAGTATATTATTTGAATAATGAATTTACTTTAAAAATCTGCAATAAATAAAAATTCAAATATTTGTACTCAATAAAAAGTGAAAATTTGAAATAATGGAGCGAAGCCGAATACAACGGAAAAAAGCAATCAAATTGTTTGCTCTGAAAATGTTCATACTGATTGCTTTTAACCGTTTTCAAATGTATCCTATGATTTGTGTACAATATTACATGCGCCAAAATGTCATAATTTTTGGGAAATTTTGTACATGAGTAATACGGGCACCCAACTCTTCAGATACTGTACTAATTTCCAGGGGAGGGGGGAAATGTCGTCTGGTACTTGAGGATATACAGTACATATATTTTCAGTCCAGAACACATCTTTCCTCACAATCATCATACCGGATTTAAACACAAAACCTCACGAAATAACAGCAATAATTTGTCAGTGGGGATGTGATACTCAGTGTCATCAACTGACTTCCGCACCACATAAACATTCGGCAGACTCCCCCTGCGCTGGTGCCACCATAAAATTCCCTTTCCGTTTCCGGTTAGAAGAACCCGGCTTGAATGGGGAAGTGCTCCCCCGTCGTGGAGGGGAAACAGGAAACTGCAGCGGGATAATGCGCTGCGCTTCCGGAAACTCAGAATCGCTTGTTTCATCGCTCGATGACGGGACGTCGGGGCGGATAACTGATACTTTCTGCTTCCTTTCATGTCAGCATAGGAATATAATTAAACTCGGGATTTTAATTCGTGTTCCAGTTTCTTGATGATGAACGGTTTCTTTCCGGCCTGGGATTTCCAAGACTCACACACAAGGGAGATATATTCGTTATTGCCTACATACTGAGCGGATGATAATTTCAAGGTTTTGCATCAAGATAGCCATGCTTTTCACTGCATCAAATTTAATTTCGAAAAATCCGAGTTCAAAAGTGAGATTTCCAGCGATTCAGAAAGATGAAACGTTAAGCCCTGATTTTTATGCATTTGTTTTTGAAATAAATATTTTCAACACATTTTCTTGGCCGACTACTGATGGTTATCATAATTAGTGCAAAGCGCTGAATTGATTCTTTAAAGTCGTCATCGGATTTTTTCGGAAGAGCCAAAAGGGGCCTTTTAATCGACGATCCTCAAAAAGATACTGATTCAAATTTTAGTAGTCGTTTGACATGGTTCCCCCTTTCCATTTATAAATGCTTTTTTCCTGCTTCATTGATATCCGCTCTGAATTCAGTCTGGAGAATTTTAAAATTATCCTTGAGGTCTCAGCGCTGGATCTTGTCAAAATATTATCATATCAATCGTATTTGCGCGGAATGGTTCAATATTTTTGGATACAGTACTTCGAAAATGATTGAAGAAATATTGTACCAAAATACTGCATTTTATATAGGAGTTTGTGTCAATTGTCCTCTGGATTTCGCGGAGAAACCCTTGGATGGAAAACGCAGCGGCTGGGATGAATATACTGTAGTATACTTCGGTAGTGTGAAGCACCCTTTTTTAGAGAGCAGATGCGTGTTCTGGAGATGAAAGTGAATGACTGACAAAATAAACCGCTGGTGGACTTTTCAAAAAGGAATAATGTTATTCCGTCCCGTAAAACTCACTTATGCTTCTGTGTGAAACGAATCCTGATGCCCCGCGGGGATCCAAGTCCTATAGCGCGCTACTGCTTTTCTTCACCGGAAGTACGTTACAGCGTTGGTGGCATCAAGTCCCCTCCTCGGGGACAAGATGGAAGGAATTTGGATGCCGATCAAGAGTGCATACGACTAGCCATTGTAAAAAAAAAAACAAAAAAAAACACGGGCGTGGGAAGTATTGCCTTATTCAAAAATCAATTCCACTCCCACAACTCAACTCTCTCTGTGAAAAGTCACCAACCGAAATTGTCATCAAGGAAGTCAATGAAATGAATTTAATGTACATCTTTACAAGTATTGGAATTCAATGAAGTGACCCTTTTTGAAATCATAGAGGATCAAAATAAACTGTTGACCTCATATGATTTATCATCAAAGATCTTCTCTAAATTGTTCATTCAATTAAAACGTATCTGGGAACAGGCTGAAGCCCTTGTGCTTTAAAGTGGGTTCAGTAACTGCTGCAATTGCTTTAATTCTGGCTTATGCTGCAATTCTTGTTATTGGAATGGATTTGGGTTGGGTGGGGAGTGGGTTTGGATGTGGGAATGTTGATTAAACCTTGTGAGTGCTGAAAAGCAGAAAATAAAGCTTTCTGTTCATTCATTCATTCATATACATCTATACAAAGTTTGCGTTTTGAGATGATATCTTAATGCCATATTGGTAGAGGACTTGGGGTGCATGTGGGACCTTGCCACCTAACTTGGTATTTATATTTGATTGCAGGTTATTTACTATATGAGGGACTATCAACTATCCAGTTGGGCCGACTAGTTGATCTTGTACATTTATTACGTTTTCATGTGAATATAAGCATACGAAAGTGCTGGCTCAAATTAATAAACTACTTCCTCATAATGAACAAAAAGCATTATTCAAACTGTTGTACAACTAATTTAAACATATAATTTTCAAATAGATCATAAACCTTCTCAAGTCGAATTTTCGGTGAAATCCAGGCCAATTTCTTCAAGAAAATTATACTCTGAACCAATTCAATTCAAAACTTATATGGGTTTGACTTCCCGTTATTGCATGTTCAAAGTCTCAGTACGATTTACTGTACTGTACTTTGATCTAAATTATAGAAGACCTGTCCCATCAAATCAAGAAAACAAACGCCACAGGGATTTTTCTTCTTTTCACAAGGTGGTAGGCAATTTCCTGGAATTAGGAAATTGAGGAATGATGAACCATTCCAGCAGTAGACCGTCCAGGAGGAAAACGTTGTCGAATAATCTGCAGAAACTGAGGAAATTCCCTAAATATAAAACTTCTGTGGTAGAATTTTGTAAGAGTTCTTTTGAATTGATGTCAGAAATACGTTCAATTGCATGAAAAAGTCCCATGTAGAATGGATTAATTTGGCATATTCTGTCGAAGTTCATGGTGCCACTCCAAATTGAAAATATTTCTGATGCAGGAAAATCTAGTAAATGCTCTGTTTCAAGTTTGTTTTTTCGATACAGCAGACAAGAAAAAATTTGGAAAATTCATCCTTTTTAAATTCTTGACTAATTTCCCCTTTTCTTTTCAGACATGAGCCACGTTCAATCATCATCTGCTATACAGATTATATTTTGTTGAAAATAAATCGCAATTTTCCAGAGTTTTGATAACATTTCAGGAAATAGTGGAGATGGAATGGAAAATTCCCATATCGCAGAAATACACGGGCACGGGGGAATGGAGGGATGAATAATTTGACAGGAGCGAACTTTCCGTCAGTCACGAGTTCCGGAAATATTCACATATACGAGTATATTCACGAAGGCATACTTCCCGTCCATTTCTTGGAAAATAATAAAGCTTTTCCACAAATTAAACGCAGCAAACCGCAAGTACCCTTCTATCCTTGCATAAATCAAACAGCACGTCCCTTTAACAAAGCAGCCGCTGAGTGGTGAAAGATCAAGAATAAATTCTAGGCATAGATTTTGGCGCAGGATGATAGTCGGGCTCAGGGTGTTCCCATAGATGTGAGGCATCCCGTAATTCAATTAATCCCATGCAGTGCAAGGGTTCGATAATATTACACACCGTATATAAATAAAATATACCTCGAAGCAATTCAATGACAAGAAACGCTAAATCTTCTTGCCGTCGACAGAATGTGGGTTTTTGGGGGAGCTTCAGTCCCAGCAGCTGTGAATAGATATACCTATACAGTATACGAGTATGTAGCCTCGGGTAAGTGTCTTTATTCCCTAATCCAGAAAATGCAGCGAACCCATTTCTAATATTTGAACAAGGTTTCAATGCAAGACCACGCCCTATAGCAGCATGACCTTTACACTCCATTTTTCGAAATTTGCTGAATCGAATTGGATCATTATAGTACCGATCATTGATCGCGGCGATTGATGAATTGATTGATTAATTTGAGCTACAAATTCACGTAAAACTATCGCCATTATACACACTAAAGTTTTAAATATAAAATTTTCAAGATAAAGTGAAAATCAGAACAGATTAATCAATCCATTTACCATCGAATAAAACGTGATTTCAATTTTCTGCTTTTTATTTGATTTATTTGCAATGTGATTCAAGCATAAGTGCGAGAAATTCATGAAAGTTTCTGGAAAATTTTATACTCAAATATAACCTGTACCCCAATGGGGGGGGGGGCGTTAATAATGTACAATAACAAGGTACTTCGATCATCGTACATTCATCAGTATGAAAGCCATTTTCCAATATTTTCTAAAAAAAAAAACGACGTGAATTCGTGCGATATCGGTGTGAGGAACTCTTGGAATACCGAATACTAAATTATCGCATTTGAGGCGAAGTTCACAAAGGTCGGATTATGCAAATTTATGTGAAGCACGCCTTGTCTCGATGACGCATGACGGTGATGCTCATGCAATCGATCTAAGCATGATTGGTTTCAGACTACCAAAGCCAATTATATGCTTTTAAGTAATGACAGGTTTTTGTGCGTGCAAAATTACACAGTCGGCAAAGTTGAAGTTCACTCCATCAATTTCTGGTAGAAGGGACGCGTGATCAGGTCTATATCAAGGTGAAGCAGATCAATACTGTCGGATCCATTCGGCAGATGCTAACTTGTAACTTGTTGTTCAATGCTAATGAATTGAATTTCGGTCAATTTAAACCGAACAAGAAATCAAACGAAGTCGGGTGAAGTGCAAGAAAATCGAAGTGGGGCTCATGCTGCAACATCAATACTGTATATATACAGTACTGTATAGCGTATATAATTTTTTCCTTTCTCTTCAAGAATATGCTTTGGATCACAACGTGTACAATAGCTGAACCAACGTGTAAAAACTTCTTTCAGCGAAAACATCGTAAACATGCTCCACAGCGGAGCCATGGCGGAAAATTGTCAGATGAAAGGATCCCTTCCTTCATCAGCTATTTCAGGAATTTAATAAGAAGCTCTCTAGTAACACGAGCTGAGTAGCATACCTTTCCTTGGTGAGATTGTATCCCGATTCACGAGGCTTGTAAGGTTTTACAAGTAGAAATAGGTTT
This sequence comes from Notodromas monacha, assembly GCA_905338405.1. NCBI lineage: Eukaryota > Metazoa > Arthropoda > Ostracoda > Podocopida > Cyprididae > Notodromas > Notodromas monacha. Next base: position 21,080 of record CAJPEX010003411.1, read on the forward strand.
TATCAAGCCTTCCACTTTGACTTTTTTGGCAGAGTAAAAGAATTTTGACTTTTGATTGATTGAATCAGAACACAGCAATTGGCCGGGTGCGAACCGACCAGGATTTCTCCCACTAGCGCAGACCTTTCTTTTTGTCCCACAAGAAATATCACAGTATACAGAATTCGTACAGGTACAGTCACACACACTCACAATATCTCAACCAGAAAATATTTCACAATGAAGTCACAGAAATGTATGACAATAAAAAAGAAGGGGGAGGTCAAGGAGTTCAGAGATGGACTAGACAAGAATTTTGGTTTTCACCAAGATTGCTTTGATGGCACACTAAAAAATCTCTGGGAGAAATGATAACTTGATTGCCAAATTTGGATAACAATTCGTACACCAAATTTAAAAGGAACAACAGATTGTTTGTCAGATTTTGTACTTCTACATTCAAAAGAGAATTCTTTGGCACAAGTTTTTCAACAGGTTGATTTTAAGATTGTAACTGAACTGAGTTGCCCAATTTTGAGGGTTTATATGCACAGTTTTGATTGAAAAATGCACAAGGTTTTGGTATGATTGTTCCAGAGATGGAATAAATAAATTCCACAATAATGTTTTGTACACAATTTGGCTAGAAACCAGAATTTTGATCACCAAACAAAAGCAGAAGAACCCGGATGAACTGAAAACAGCAACGTTGCTGAGTTGTTAGCAAAAGTACAAAAAGGTGCGTAAGAGTGGGATTAAATATCTTGAATTTAAACTTGGTGGTTTTGAGGAGGAAGTATAAGGATGATCAAAAGATGGACTTAAGTTTTGTTCACAATCACAAAAGTTCAGAAAGTTTGTAAAGTCTGCAGAGTTTTATTTTTCCGAATATTTTTGTACAAATTTTATGCACACAACGTGACTTGCTGGAGTTGGTAATTCAACTGTGTCTGTTGAGAACATTTTGGGGGTTATATAAGAGATCTGCTCTTGTTTTGGCAGGGCTTTTCTTGGTTGTCAGTTTGAAAACACCAGGTGGTTGCTGACAAAGTTTTCCAACAAGCTGTTTTACAATTTTATGGGTCCGTGTTTTCCCAGAACTGGGTGTTCAGTTTTTGTGGAGGCAGTTGGTTTTACTAGAGTAATTTAGCAGCTCCTGACAGCTTGAAAAGTTTTCTTCTTTCAAAGATAAATTGATTTTTAGCGGGAAATAGGAGACAAATTTTTAGGGTACGTCGCCAGCAGCTGGCTGTAAATTTTGGCGTATATGAGGGTCAAATGACCCTGGTCTCATGACTGCAGAAAAGAAAAAAGAAAAAAGGAGGGTGGAGGGGATTAGTCTCCCCCTGTTAAAGAAAGTCGCCGACTCTGGCAATTGTTTTTGTCCCAGTTCTAGGAGTGATTTTCTTTCTTTTAATGGCGATTTGTATTGCCAATTTCCATCGCCCAGTTCTGAGGGGTTTTCTTATCTTTTTTGGTTGTTTCTGCGCATCCGGAGATGCGCAGATTAAATTACGAGTCAGCTCGTTCCTTTTGGTTTTCAATTCTAAAACAGGCTGCCGAAAAATTCCGCACAAGGCTTTTCACAAAAAAAAAAACGCTTACCTTTCATCATTGTATTTGATGCTCTGGCCGGATCCTGTAAATGTATACAAAATAAATAATCACCATTATTCGGGTACTTGGTGTGTTGACGTCAGATAATAAGAAGCGGAAGCGTTCTGAAATTCTGTTGATGAGGACAAGATGGTAACTTTCAAGTGCTTTTTGCTGAAACTACGGAAGCTGATAGTTACAAGTTTGAGCGGAAACTTTCTGTTTTGAGATGCAACTGCGTTCTCTCAGCAGGCCCAATGCTTGAGTTTAAAGTTTTTGAATGTTTGTAAATTTTGAGTTCTCACTTGGACTCAACATTTTCGCTTTTGATATATTGCAACGTACATTATTTTTAAATACGCTCCGTTTATATTGGAGAATATTTGAGCTGATGTGTCGCATTTATATTGTAATACCTTTGACGACAATTTCATTTTATTTCAGCAAAAAAAAGCAATTGAACACATTTTAACAAGACAGGATAGGTTTAAAATTTGCACTAAGTAATCCTCACTTGCGAGAATGAAGATGTAGAATATACGATGTGTCATGTCTAAAGAAGGTCTGGTGACCAGAAACCATCTTCATAAATTCAAATTTTGATGCAAATGAATTGAAACGCATTTCTTCATCGATGATTTCGAGACCCTTGGTTAGACACAATTTATTATTTACGAAGTGTTCAAGTAGTGTTTATGTTGTCACTTGACTCGAGTGTCGAATACGTACCATAATAATCTTGCGATTCACTTACTCGGCGAGTTGAATCTTTTAATTTCTGAGAATTTGCGTTTTTTTCAACAATTGATTATGAGTCTGTTTTCCAATATGTACAGTGATGAGATATTAGACTGATGAGGTTAAAAGCGAGAGCTTATCGTGGCAGTGCTGATAAGTACTCACGCAACCAATGCCGTTGTACAATGGGATTTACAAAAGATGGGCATTGATCCAATGAAGGTTAAGCTCAAAAATATTGCCTCTGTTGAGGATTATCCCCCTCGACAAACTTTTATCTGTTCCTTGCCGTTTTGCTTCGTTTTCTTTTTGCTTCCTCCCGCGTGTGCTACAACAGCTATGAACGTTTGTCGGTTCCTCCTGACCATCTTCTTCATCATGCAAGGGGGCCTGTGGAACAACTTGATGAAGAAGCAGTGAATGAAAACTTCTGTTTGTCGATCTACTGAGTGTCTCTATTGGGAAGTCTCTGTTTTTGGCACGTTACTCCGGAGACGAAAGCTGAGCATAGGCAGCTTTGCGAGAAGAGTAGCTGCGGAAGAAGAACGGAAACGGAAGACGCCTATTGTCCGGCACCGCATCGAGTCGTTGAAACTAAATCTTTGCGATGAAGTGAGACATGTTTTGCGCAAACAAATTATTTTCCGGATTGCTTGGATTGATTTCTTATAAAATCGAAAAATGGGTATAAAACATGTATATTATGTTAATTTCCGGTGCCTCGCGTTTATAATTTCTTGACTCAGCGATCTGAGTGTGATGAAATTAATTCACTTCACAAAAGGCAAACAAATTTTTGCTTCGAGTCAAGAAATTCAGTAAGCTAAATATCAGTAAGATTTAGTTGATAGCTTTCAAATTTTGATTAGATAGAAGTTTTAAGTGAAATTCACAATTGATGAACAGGAAATGAAACAAACTTGAGCAGTTCTGCAGCCGGGACCTTAATTCCTAGTATGAATTGATATATTATTCTTCAATAGTTTTGGAAAGATCTGTTTGATTTGACAGCAGACTGCAGAGTGAAAATCTTGGGGTTTTTGATATATAAGAATGCTTTTTTGGATTAGGATTTGGAGGCTGAATCGGGCCACTTTCATTGAAAGCAGGGATTCTGTCCTTGGATGAATCTGGGAACCAAACCTGGGTTTGGTTCTCAGGCTCTTGAAGAATGTTGTTTAAAGATTATTGCTAATTCAGACTGGTGCTGTTTTAAACGGCAAATTTCTTCTAGGTTTCGAATTTTTTCCTGACACTGAGGCAAGAAGCATGGCAGCAAGAAAAAGATTCCACAAAAAATCCATGGACCAATTTCTGAATATTTTAAAATCTGGGAACGGAAAAACTACAGAATTGGTCGGGACATTGAGCTTGATTGGTTTTTTGAACCAGAAAATAATAACCGTCGCACTTATTTTCGAATCAAGTTCCTGTTTTTAAAGTTTGCAATTTATAGAATTTATATACTGCATATTGAAAGTCGACCGGAATGTTTGTGATCTACCCTGTAAGTTTGATTCAGGCGAAATTACCAGAAAAAGTAAGAAGTGAATTTTTGGCACCAGTTTCCTCATCTCCGAAAAGTTGGCAGGATCAGTCCGTAATTTTACGCGTATTTCGAAGTAAAGAACGCTTTTGAATTTTGCTGTGACGGAAATGTTCTGAATCACGTCGCAGAAGAAGTACTGTGCCAACGGAAATACAAACAAAAATTTAGTCTTTATGCTCTTCAATCCAAGATTTCGTTTTTGATCGCGATGATATTTTATTCGACTGGTAATGTGGTAGTTTAACCAAATATCTGTCTTATGATGAAAGGAAGATTAATATCAGAACTACGCGAGGAATTCCCCCAATTTACCCAAACAATGGAGAAAAAAATGATCAGTTGCATATGCTGGATGTCAATTTTTTCAATACTCTTCTCTCGCATTTCGTTGAACAGAAATCGGTATACTGTTTTAACTGCTGAGTTTGTTAATCGTTTCCTTTCTAATGAAATTTTTCCAGCTTCTCCGGAAATTTTTCTCGTTTTTTCACATCCTCTTCCCCATTATATTTTCTATCGCTTCAGAATTTCATACGTAGAAGATGCCTGAATGCAAAGATGTTTCTGCTGGTTCCACTGGATAAATAATTGCATTATTATTACTAATTATGTCAGGATGGACTTTTTCTTTGCAGCTCAATGTTCAGATCTGTTGTTGTCCCGTTTCTTTTGTCTGCTGAACCGATTGGCGAAGCCATTCCCATTCAGGACGGATCATCCGACGAAGAAGACGTAAGTGCGATTTTCATTGAAGTTTAAAGCTTTATTAGCATATCTCGCTGTGAACAGAACGAAAATATGTAACCATTTCCTTAGATTTCAATTGAAAGTCTTATGAAGAAGTAACCTTCTTTGGTCGATGAAAGTTTTTCTCCGCTGCTCAGCGTAGAATGTAAGAAACTATATAGGAATAAACATTTTGTGCGTCTCGGAAGCGAAGGAACATTCTCATTCTGGACTTGACAAATGATCCCTGATCATCACCAGGAAGTACTATCTCGGCAAGTTCACTGGAGGTGAATGCCAGAAGACTGTCAAGGTACTGAATGCATCCTATAGCAAAGGTTTACTGTACGCTGTTTGAAAAGAGGAAAAAAAACCAGTTAGCGTATTATGTTTTGGGAAACGCTGATCCATGGTTGAAAAATGGTGTTGGGCTTCCTTGAGATACTTCTTTGAAAACTGCATCCAATATACAGTGTATATACGTATACCACGCGTCTGATCGTTAGCTGGACAGCTATTTTCTCTGGGATACGTTATTAGCAAAAGCGGTTCTCTCTCTGGCATGGAGCAAACATTTTACTCTTATCTATTCCTTCTATAGTTCTATCTCCCTTCGTGCACCGGTTAAGGACGTGCTGTAATTTGTTTCAGTTGAGACTGGAGAGCAAAATACGCAACTCAGTTGCAGCAGTGAAGCAGAAATCCCGCGCCCAGCAAAGCGTCGACTCAGACTTTCTGGGATTCAAACCCAAGAGAAGTGAGCTATTTTTTTCCCCTTCATTTTTGCGGTAGTCCTTATTTAGTAGGATGAACATTGTCTCGATTAAACTTTCCTTCACGATTTCCAGCTCAGCGTGAAGCGCCTTTTCGCATTTGATGTTTTTTTGCCGTGGCAATATTGTAATTGCATTATTCTTCGTTTATTTATCATGAAATTTCTATTTTGGTTAAAATTGCTCCAGGTTGTTAGAATGATCGCTTTCCGTTGGAGATTTAGTAATGGTTCTCTTTGAATTCAAATTCCTTTGTACATAAATAGTTCTCGTTATTTTGGAGAACTCCATCATTTTGCCAATTTTGACGCGGCATTTTGTTTAAAGTCATAAGCCTTGTATCCTGGGGAAATTGTCCAATTATTCGAAAGAAACAGAGGCTTTTGAACAACGGAGAATGGAGGCTTTGAACCGTGACCTTATGACATACAAGTTTAGAAAAAATACAGTTTCAGCACATTTCAGGAATATTGTACAGGTTTTGAGGTACCAATTCAAATGAACAAGCCGCTGTTGTTGCAAAAGTTCTGCAATATGTTTTATCCACTTCAGTAAAATAATGATTCCTCCGTCAGCAATACTTCAATGAATTTTTAGCAAGGCGTTCGCCAACATCGCAATTTTTCGCTCGATAAAAGCAATTCACGCGCATTTCCTCCATGGTGGCTTTTAGCATTGATCCTGGCGAGAAACACTTCAAGCTCTCGCTCTTTTAAACCATCTTTTTTTTCTAGGTTTTTGGGCATTTTTTGTTCGAGTAATAGCGCAACATCAAAATAAGAATTATTGGCCATCCCTGAGGGGTCGTACATTTTAATGCAAAAAGGAAAACTCAACTGGAACTCTTCCACCTTAGAAACAAGGTTTTCTGGTAAACATTTTCATCCTAAAAACTTAAAAACGTTTAAAAATCAAAATTTTGTACATCGTCCAAATTCGATATTCGTTTATCTTTCTGCGGAAATGCTCGTGGGATCAAAGAAAAATATCAACCGAAGCTGCATTTTTTCATCCTTTGAAAATTTTTTCATGTAAAAAAAGGTGTGAGTCACTTATTTTTTATATAATAAAATTTCGGAAATTGCCTTTCGTTCACACGAGTCATTCAATATGCGAGGAGCGAAGACACACTGTACGCTCCCTTTAGTGATGTCAGCTGAAAATTAAGTTATAAATCGCTTTTTACTCACGTAAAACTTTAAAAATTTTGGTCTACTCCAAATGGAGCAGAAGAAAATACGCTGACAAGGATTCCTGGCTCAGCAGTCAGCAGTGAAGATAAGAAATATTAAGTAGCTAATTTTTTCCTCACTTATACAGAACACAGTCACATCTTTCCTCCTGACCTCGAAAGCCTAGTTAGAGGGTGGGCCCGAAGAGCCTTCGACTAGTGCACGCTGCGGTAGCGAGTTGAAGTTACGTAACCCGCCATCTTGTGCGACGCGGTCATTTTTCCTGGTTTCGCACACACAGGCCACCCCTAGTTTATATCAAATCCCCCGGAGGAACCTAAACCCGTGATTTCCCGAAAGATAGATCCCATCACTCCCTACAGTAAAAAGGAGCAATTCGTTTCACTGCGCAATTCCGCCTTACACTGGCTCAAGAAAAGAAATATTTTCGGGTCTAACTATACAGTGGGACCCTGAGATGCGGATGTAATTGGCGAATGGACCATGTCCCTAAGTTGGAATGTCTACATGTTGTACCGCATTTCCCAATGCCTTCAATGGGGACAGGGGACAGTTTTTATTGGTTATCTTGTAAAGTCCTTCAAAAATAATTTTTAAAAAATTACCTTCAACTAAAAGATGTAGAAAATATATGTGCAGAAGAAAACTGCACAGAATCTTATCTTTTATTGGCATCAGAAGGAGCTGAAGAAGCAAATAACAAAGAGCAAGTTGTATACTGAGCACACATGATGGAAAAAAACTGATAAAAGAGGCACACAATTAGCCTGAAATTGATTATGAATCAGTGTAAACTTTATAATGAAAATATTACTCTGAGCATTTTTAATTTTTAATACAGGTGTTACTCTGCACTTTGGCGCTATTTGGTTGCTGGACTAGGGTCAAATTTCAAAGCAGTTGAATTGCAAGATACTGTGTAAAATTAAGAAACAGCAGCAAAAAACATTAGAAATGTGTCTGAAAGAGGTCAAATTGCAAGGCAAAGGTCAAATTGCAAATCAGCACCAGCACAGCAAATTTTACTATTGAATGGTGGGATTTTCAAATTGTGGGAGGTCAAATTGCAAAGTAGCACTTGTAGTTCAATTGTTTCAAAAATCAAAAAATTTTTTAAAAATTTAATTTTTTTCATAAGTTTTGGAAAAGTTTGCATATCTCAAGTCGCTGTCCAGAAGTCAGGGAGAATTTTTGTTTTAAAGGTCCCCAAGTCCAATTTTTGTAGGTATGTCGAAATGCCCAAATTTCAGGGTTTCATTGTACTGAGACAGCGTTTTATTCTCACTTCGCTGACTTTCCTTCATGGTACCTCGATCTCAGCCGCGTAACCATTCGTGCTTGCAACGTTACGAAACGATGAAATGTCGTTCTCTTTTTTTTTTTCTTGCTTCCTATACAGTGCATTCATGCCACAGTAGAGCGGATAAATCAATTTCGGAAACGAGTCGGTTCTCGGGTCTGCTCCGGAATCCGCGAGACGCAATTGGAGACGCCCACGACG
>CAJPEX010003412.1:0-29117 GCA_905338405.1 Notodromas monacha
TTAAAATTTGAGCCACACCTTAAAACTTGAGGTTTATTTTTAAACTTGGAGTATTCATTCAAACTACCTTCATAAACTTGTGTTACATTTTGACATTTATAAGAGGTACATTTTTAAACTTTAAATAAATTTTGAACCTGAAGTACATTTTTAAACTTGAAATGCATTTTTAAACTTGAAATACATTTTTGAACTTGAAATACATTTTGAACTTCAAATTCATTTTACAAGTGAGGTACATTTTGAAACTCATTTGATGAACCTTTTGAAACTTCAGATACATTTGGGCACTTGAGGTACATTCTGAGACTGATTCAAGGTACATATTTAGAAACTTTAGAAACTTGGTATTTTGAAACTTGTTCTGGGTACATTTTGATACTTGAGTTACATTTGGATTCAATTTATGAAGAAATAACTGAAGTGGAAGTTTACATGATTTTATTTTCAAAGAAAGGTTGAAATGTGAAGGGACTTTGGTGTGGTCCTCTGGTGAGAAAGGGGGGGGGGCGATAAATAAAGGAGGGATTATCGCACAATCGCATGCTGCGTTTGGGGGCTATTGCGAAACCCAGCAGAGAGAATTACCAAAGCCCAGCCATCTGCAAGAGCCTCCCCCCCCCCCCCTTTTTGGCTTCAGCATCATCTTTTGCCATGCTGCTCCACCAGCACCAGACTCAGCAGCCTTGTGGGGGTGGGTATTCTATATATGAAGCCTTCCCAAATGGCCCCATTGTGCCAGCATTTGGCCCACCTTGTAATGATGAATTTCAAGTCTGAAAACTGCCCTTGTTTGGGGGGGTGGTGGGCAAGTGGTCATGCATGCATGCATGGAAACAAAATACTCCCACTTTATTTAAAGCTTGTCTCATTCTTTTTTGACAGCCAGAAAATTACCAGGTCATCTCTGATCTAAAACAGTCTGGAGAGGGTCTTTTTGTAGCATGAAGTATCTTGCAAAAAAAAGGCACATCAGTTAACTTTTTGCCCCAATGGTCTTGGCAAAAATTTTGAAGACAAGATTTATCCAGCTAAATTTATTTGGTTTTTCTCACAGCATGTGGATTTAAAGTTTCAAAATACCACCCTTGCTTTGATGGATAACTACAGAAAATAATCCTCCCACATGGAAACTTGGAATATTTTTGACATCCAGAACATTAGTATAGTTCATCTGTGAACAGTCTTCTTGACCTGGTTGGACAGGGTTTAATCACATTAAATATCTTGCAAAAAATAACAGCAGTTATCCATTTGACCCCAATGCTCTTGTCTAAATTGTTTTAAAGAGAACATTAATCCAGCTAAATTTTTTTTCTCACATCATGTGGGCTTCCAGTTTCAAAATTCCCAGCCTTGTTTTAATGGGTAACTGATCCATCAGAAAGTAATCCTCTCATATGGAAACCTGTTATATTTTTGAAATTCAAAGCATTGCCAGGTCATTTCTGTGATCTAAAACACTCATCTTGACCAGAATATCTTCAGAGAGTCTGAATAAAAGGTCTTGCTGTAAGATCAATTTTTTTTAATCACAGCAGTTACCTTATTTGCCTCAAATGTTCTTTGATGTTTTTTCCAGAGAGGATAATATTCCAGCTAAATTTTATTTTGCTCACTTCCTGGGAGATTCAAGTTCTGAATAATAGTTCTTATTGTTTTTTTGGGAAACAGATTATTCATAAGTTGATAAGCCCACTTGAAAATGGATCATATGTGAACTGGCAGAATATATTACCAGGCTATTTCTGAAATAAAACACTCCAAACTGAGCAAGATGTGATAGTCTGAAAATAGCTTTGTTAATTTTAGAATATTGAAAAAAAAGCCACATTATTCATTCCTTCCATTTTGGTCCCAATCACTGGTCCTGTAAATGTTTTTAAGTGGTCATTAATTCTGCCACATGTGGGATTGATTACATCATTTTGGACTCAAGTCTCAAGATAACAACTTTGTTCTGATCTTAACTGTTTGTTCATAAAACGATGTCCCCATTTGGAAACTTGATATTCTGTATTTCTAAAGCTAGAACATGACCAGGTCATCTCTGATCTCAACCCCTTTTGCTCAGAACAGAAGCTAAAGAAAAAAAATACACAGTTTCATAATTCTTTTGGAATTATATCAATAACTCAATTGAAGTCAAACTGTACAGCAGTATTTTTCTCCTCAATAATTGGTTTCAGAACTTTTCAAAAGTTGATTTGCAAGGATCTCCTAATTTTAATCTGATTTAAAAAAAAGGGGGTACCATGAAATGCATTCCAAGCTTATTTGAGTTTCTTCATTTTATTCCCAGTGGTGTTATATCTGCTTTTAATTGGCCACTCTGTTTTTTTGTTGTCCAGTGAAATCTGCTTCAAGGGCCTTTTTTCAAGACTCTTAAAGTGAGAACAAGTGATGATGAAGTTTCTGGTCACTCATATTACCCACATGGTCTGTGGTGAGTTGATGAGGTGTTGACAGAAAATTAAAGAAGGTGTTGATGATGAAGAATCATTTGTTATACTGGAAACTTGTTGGTGCCAAGATGAAGTCATCATCACCTGACAAGAATAAATTGTGTCATTTGAGGGAAAGAAATGTGGGAAAGTTTCCAGAGAAATAAAAAGTACTTCATGTAATAAAAGATATATAAAAAAATTCACCACCTCACAATCAATGGATGATTCCATCCCTCCCCTAAAAAAAAGTGAGACAAACTGACAGGAAAAAAAAAGAGGAAGCATCAGTGAATCTGAGGGAGGAGAAAAATGGTGTCCCACTTTCTCCCACCACAGAATCTGTACAAAATTGTTTTTGTTCTTTCGTCACAGTGTGGGTATTTAAATTTTTAAGAAGCCTATTCTTTGGAATCCCTAATGACTTTTTTGGAGTCCAGCTTTTTTTTCTGGACAAAAATTATTGGTATCTTAATGACCCTCATTCTAAGAGAATATATATATTCAGGACAAGAGTTTATGCAATCCTCTTTTATGTGCTGATATTTCTTCACTGCTGCTGAAAAATTGTGACATACACATTTTGTGAAAAGAGTTTCATTAGGGAAGGAATGGTTTAGATTATTTTTGAATCCACAAAATATTTTAGGGAGTATCATGCTTTATAAATTAATCATCTGTAAGAACTGGGAATTGATTTCCAGGCTTTGAACAATCACAGTGTGATTTTGTCATGGTAATACTGTATATGATTCATTGAAGAATAGTTGAATTTAACAATGCTCTATAAAAATGTATCCTTGGAATTCAAATGATATTTATGAAATCCTTGAATTTTTTAAAACTTATGTAAGGATTATTCGTGAATTTCATGATCCAACAGGTTCAAATTAGAAAAAATAGAATATCTGGGGGAAATAATATTTTCAATGTGCATATAATAATTCTGTTTGGATACAAACTTTAAATTTTTCTTGAAGAAACTTTTCGAGAATTTCACAAAAAAATTATCCAAGAAGAATATACTGTATTTTTTTATCTTCAGCATATTCTGCAAACATGATGTTCTGGAATATGCACCTCAAGATACAAATTATCAGTCTTTTCCAATTTCACAGAAGAAAATCGAATACACTTTTCAAATTGAAACTAACCCTGGTTTAATATGATATATTGTTCATTCAACATTCTCAAAGGTACTGGTACAATTTTCAAACCTTAAATAATCAGGAACCGGGAATTTGAATTTTCCTGATTTAAGGATTCAAGGATTCATGCCATTTTCTATTAAAAAAAATAATAATTTCTTAAATGAATAAGGAATATTTTTTATGAAATATAAAGGGGAGAATGATATGAATTGAGAACTCAGGATTTTTGAAAAGAAAAAAGTCTGATGTTTCACATTTTGCCTGTACATGAATCAAATCACTGCCTGGTGAAAAAAGTTTTGTTGACTAATTTTTATTTTTGACTTTCTGAACATTGTGTCAGAAAATTTCAAGAGCATGAATAAAAAACTTGGTCTTGAAGTGGCTCAACATACCCAGAATAATGCAATGTTTTGCTTTGACAAATTATTATATTGTTGAAGTTTTTCAAGAAAAAATCAAAGATAACTTCACAAGGACAATATACACTGTACATATTTTGATTTTATTATAAACCTTCAGGGGGATTTCCACCTTAATTTCAAAAATGCAGCTTTTGAATTTTTGAAAAATACACTTGCTTGTAAATAAAATGCTCCTTTCCAGTCAGATATAAATGCAATAAAAAATGCAAAGGTCATTGAACCCACTTTGCAGCAATTGCGCAACAGAATCCAGAAATTTTCAAATTGATATCACTGCTCAATAATGGCAGATGAATAAGAGAAACTGCCCCATTATGTAAGACTGGGATACTTTTGAGAGTTACTTATACTGTACAGTAAATAATGCACACAGAGATACCATTGAACCAATTTGTTTGGCTGAAGCTAATGCCCATATGAAATGAGACTCAAACTTTCAAAGACTGTGAATTGAGATTCAGAAAAGATGCATCTCACCATGACTCAGAACTCAACATTTGAAATTCTGAAAATTGAATACTTTTCTGCATACAATCTAACTTCCTCTTTGTTACACATATCTTGAAACAGAATGGAAATTGATTTTTCATTTCCTATAATTGGATCATTATGATGATTGAAAAGCACTTCCAAATACACAAATTGTTTCCACTGATGGAAGGATACAGAATGAAAAAAATCATACAGTCACAGTCAGTGCTATAACACCAATGTAAACACCATCATGTATGTGTATATACAGCATGTACACCACTGAACCTGATCTGTCTGAAACAAGTGTTAAGAAAATGTTGGCTCTCTCTCTCCTTCTCTTTGGGGTTAGAATGAAAATTGTTACACTCTAAATGCCTCAACAAATTAATCTTTGAGAAACATTCCAAACTTTTTAGCAGGAAAAAAATGTGCACTTTTAGTGTGAATAAGGATTCTAAGGAAATATATTCAAGCATCCATCAAGGGACTAGATTTTTTTTCTTATATAAAATCTGTGTATTTCAACCAAAATTCAACTTCCTGCCTGAACAAATTTTCAAATAACAATTTAAATCATTTAAACAACTCAATTAGATCTCAAGAATTCGAAAACACACCCACAATGATAAATTTCGCGGAGAAATGAAGAAATGGGAGGCGTTTAAAAAAAAGGACACTGTCCCATTCAGGGCTATAATACTGTTTATGCCAGTACCAATAAGGGAGCCTCATGCTGTATGCTCGCATGAAGAAGACGACTGAACCTGGGTCTGTACATCTCAACGAACCCAAAATACTGTACTGTACTGTATCATTGTAACCATCAGTAAAAGGTGGGGCACTCTTCGCAAGTAGGAGAGAAATGCTGCGACGCGCGGAATGCGACAGGCACGTGGCACAATGGACGCGCCGGCGCGTCAACCACCCCCTTTTTTTTCCTTCTTCTTTTCACGACACACTCAAAACGATCGCCGTTAAATCGAGAATTTCTCCCTTTTTTTCGAATACTGTTCTTCCGCCTTTGGGTCTCGACCACGGAGAAGATTCCGGCTGCTTGATGAACCGCGCGCATGTGAATGAAAGCGACAAGCAGTTGGTCCGCTATTACCTTGAGAGCGAATATGAAGAGCGCGCGCGAGTTGCCCAAGAGGGCTTCATCTTTCTTACATTCCTCATCATGACGAGTAGAGCGACATCTAGTCATCAAGAACGGCGAATTGAGCCGCTCGCGAAGTTGTCTACTACTTTCACCGAGGTCGCGCCTGCAGCAATCCCTTAATTTTTCATCTTCTACATACAGCGACATCTATGTTTTAACGACGGCGAAACTTGCCATCACGTAGTTTCTCTTTGTCCCTACGCGAGGTCGCGCTTGTCGCCGTGTCACGTCGAGGTCGGAAAACGTGGACCTCAGATTCCTTCGCGATATGAACGAATATTCTTGTACAATTACTGAATAATAATAAAAAATAGAAGCACGGAAGCTGGAAAGTTGTTTTCTATTGTAGGTATCGTATAGCGTAGTTTCCGAGGAGGAGGATTTCGGGTTTTGGAGGAACTTTCTGGGCTTAATTAGAAAAACAGGTACGTAAGAAGATAACCTGATGCGGTGGTCACTGCGTGTCAACTTGAAGTGATGCATCACTCACCGGCGGGAGATCCGGTTCCTGCGAAACCAATTACGGTGCATTTTTATCTCAAGAATTAACGCTTTGGTTGTCAATTTCGAAACCTACAGTCTATCAAACTTATTTTATATGTCGCTCAAGATTATTTTTAATCATCAAATCTTGAAAATTCGAAAAAAGGACACTTTAGGAGGTTGTATTTCTGTGGTAACTGACGAAGGACCGTGCGCAGGCGCCGACCTGATGGAGAGGGAGTGTAAGGTCTATCGGTAACCGGTCAGTCGCAGAGCGCCCGTTGGCTGGAGAAAATTTTGCAACAATGAGCATCAGCCGAAATCATTAAATTCAGTGGGGTCTTGGCTAACGAAAATTTTGGTTTAAAAAAAATGTGGTCGACAAACTTTGCTTTTTGGGTTCGACTGCCTTGGGTAACAAACCATGACTTGATGGTTTACAATGGTTTGGGGTTCAAACAGGCAGGCCTCCCAAAATGCTAGCTTAATTGGGTCTAGAATTGGCACCATATATTTCCCAGGGGCTATTTCTTGCTCTTCTACAGGTTTGAGGTAGGAATAAAAGTAATAAAATGATTCTTGCATGATTTTGACTTTTAATGTAACAGTTATGTTTAATTTTTCATATTTATCTCTTGATAATTTTCTCAATCACGAAAACAAAGTACTTTAACGAGACTAAAATCTACATCAGAAATATCTATTAGGTGGATTTATATCGTAATAAGTGGACAGGAAACACAAGAAATAAGACAAATGTCTGTGTTCATCGACTTTTTAGCAGAGTATAAGGATTGACTAAGAGGCTCTTTCTTACAGGCTCCTGTCTTCATCAACACTTCTTCGAGCTTTGCTTCTAATTTTTTCAAGAAGAAGTTCTTGATTTTTGGCCCAATAAAAAGTTTGGGTAAGATTATCATTGTTGATTTTCCTAGGCACTTTCAATAAGGTTCTGGAACTAATTTGAATGATTCCTGTAATTTTTCGAGGGGCGAATGTGATTTGGTTATCAAGCTTTGCTCAGGAATGGATCAAGTTTGTCAATCAACACCCCAAAGAAGATATTTTTGGTCTCCACAAGAGACACATTTGAAACGTTTTTTCAAAAAGTGTTTGTCATTCTTTTGGTCATTTAATCTGAATATATGTTTTCTGGATATGGTCAATTTTTTTGTATAGAAAGTGTTGACCCCACCTCCTTTCATCTCTGACATCCTTCTTAGGCTCCTGTCTTCAGCAACACTTCTTTGAGCTTTGCTTCTATTTTTTCAAACAAAGTTCTTGACTTTAGACACAATACATATTTTGGGTAAAATTTTGTGGATTTTCATTGTCCCTTTCAAGGTTCTGAAACCAATTGAAATTATTCCTGTAATTTCTTGAGGGAAAATGTGATTTTGATAACAAACTTATAGGTTGTAAACTTGATCCATTCCTGAGCAAAGTTTGTTTACCATACTACTATATATATACATATTTTTTATTACCACCAAAGACAAATTTGAAAAATCGTACAAGTTTTCTTTTTTCAAAACTTTTTGTCATTTTTTTGGTCATTTAATACGAATATTTTTGCACTGTATATTATTCTCCAGAGAGTCGTCGTCCAGCGATAGATAGATCACCGTCCCCCCGCATCCTGCAGTTATAGGTCTGATGATCGACGGGGAGGGAGTGCGACTGACCGGTTCTGGTACTCACCCTCCACCCTGGTCGCGTCATTTTCAGTCCGTCATCAACTCTCGTGCGAGTTGGTGCTCGCAATTTTCCGCGAGCGTTGTTCATTATTTCAAAATGAAGTGCGTGACGTCATAACGTTCTCTCTCGTTCGCCGTGCTTTTTTGTGGCATCATCCGTGACGTTTGGATCGTTCCTTGCAGAATTGTGTTGGTTACCGAGTTTTTCCTTCAGTGACGTTATTTCGTTTGGACATCGTACACACGAATAAGATACGATATGTGTTTGAGCAAGACGGGACCCGGGCCGAATGCCGGCAAACTCGTCCTTGAGGATGGGACGGAATTCAAGGGGGTTCTGTTCGGGGCTAAACGGGCGACGGCAGGGGAGATCGGTGGGTTTCTTTTTCTTTCTCTGAGCACAAGACTTTTTTTTGCCATTGTTTCTTTTCATGTTCTTCTTATTCTACTAACTAACAGACATATTACGGGGCCTGACCACTTAAAAAAAAATCACAAAGTCTGCCCCTACCAACCGATGGGGCTCAGGTACTGCCTAGGCAGAATAGTACGGGTCTAGAAAGTCTTCACTTATCCCCTGATTGGGAATTATGGGGTTCCTGATCCCGACGCTGAGGATGACCTGGGGCTGAAGAAGTGAGTCATTATTCCAAGAAAAAAGGTCATTGTTTTCTTTAAAAAAAACAATAGCGTTAAATATAATTAGGTAAACCCCCATATAATCATTGATGGAATCTCCCCAAGTAAAAAATGATACCTCCGCATGTCCTTGTCTGAATTCACTTAGAAAATACCTAAAAAATCACCCTTAGTTTAAGGCTCTGCTGTTATTTTATTGACAAAGGAGAGAGTAACGCAGTACAAATATTAACAATGTGTTTTGAAAGTAAGTGAAAGACTCTTGCTCAAAGTCAAATCAACTCCTGCTTTCAAGTTCAGAATCCTGTCAACTAATGCAAATTAGGAATAAGGGGATCAGAATATCAATTATCATTTTTTTATTCTTGCTTTCTTTCCCAAAGAAGCTTGTTTTCTCACTCAGATTTTTGCTGGTCCCTTAAGTTTGACTTTTTAGAAGTTTAACTGATCAGAAATCTGGACCATTAACTTAGTATAATGTACAGTAAAGTCAGAGGTTTCTTAAACTTATGGAGAAAAGTTGCTGCATTCTCCACCACAGGAAGAATATCCGAAAATTTATAGAACAAAGACAACCTCTACAGATGAATTTATTCAAAGTTGATATATAAAATGCCCTCTATTGGGAATTTTTCCAGAAAAATGCAGAATTTTCAATTTTTCTGACATCTCAAATCATACAAATGCTCAGACAATAGAATAACCCTGATTTTTTTTTAAAATGAAATTTACAATTAAAGCTGGAAATGTAGGGTGTTCTGGGCAAATTATTCTTTTGGGAAGTAAAGAAGTTGTAAAAAGAGGAGGTAGATCACACAGAAGACTGATCAGTGTGATTTGTCAAATTATCAAAATTCTATGTATGATATTGTTTACTTATTCTTCATGAAATCCATTCCATACTTTCTCAGGCTAAGAAATACTAATGGAAGTTAAATTAAGGAAGATACTTTCTTGCCATTTTGAATTTTTTCAATATCCTATACATGCCTGAAATATATCATAATTTCAAAAAGGAATCTCCATTTTGAAATGAAATTGACAAAAGTGGTAAAACTTTACCCTGCAGAATTTTATGTTTTCCTCTTGATTTATTCTCAAATATTAAGTTTTACTTTTTTGAAAAATTAGATTTGTGGAGTCCTGGAGGATGTGGCCATGTGCAGTGGTGGTGGGAGAAGTGTGTGAGCAACCTTCACACTGGAACTCCAAGTACACTTTCCATGAATGGCTAGTCAAGGAAGGAGTGACTGGGATCTCAGGCATTGACACAAGAGCCTTGACTCAAAGGATCAGGACAGAGGGATCCATGTTGGCCAAGATAATCATTGATGAAGATCCCCCTGGAGACAATATTCCCTTTGTTGACCCCAATGCCAGGAATCTGGTTGCTGAAGTCTCCTATCCTGTGAGTGCACTTATTGTCAATTTATTTTCTCAGCCTTTCATATAAGATGATCTAAATAATTAAGGCACTTTTCTTGATCACCAATTAAGCTTACAGCAGGACAAACTAAAATTTAGAATCACTGGAACTGATTTTTTTTCTGAATCAGAGCACTTCAATCATTTAAGAAGGTTCCTAACTTTTTGCTGCATATTTGGACTTATGTCATCCTCACTTCCTTTGTCTTCTCTCCATTTTAACTTGAGATGTGAGCAAAAAATTTGAATAATAATTTTTGAAAAAATTTGAATAATAATTTTTTAAAAAATTTGAATAATAATGTTTGAAAAAATTTGAATAATAATTTTTGAAAAAATTTTTTCAAATTTTCCAGCATGAAAGGACCAAATTTTGACTATGGTTTGACATAAATCATGGCTTGACATAATTTGAGTCATTTATTTCAGGTAAAAAGAGTTTTCAACCCAGAAGGAGAACTGAGAGTCTTGGCAGTTGACTTGGGCATCAAGAGTAACCAGATCAGATGCCTGGTGAAACGGGGGTTCAGTGTGACTGTTGTGCCCTGGGACTATGCAGGACTAAGTCATCAAGACATTTTCCAGGACTATGATGGACTGTTTCTCTCCAGTGGTCCTGGGGATCCACAAATGTGCTCCACCACTATTGAGAATTTGAAACAGGTTTTGAATGCACCAAAGCCCTTTCCAGTGTTTGGCATTTGTCTGGGTCACCAGTTGCTGGCTGTGGCTTTGGGCTGTTCTACCACAAAAATGAAGTAAGTTTAACCCCTTACATGAAACAATGAGTAATCTGTTCCAAAATGGACAAATTCCTATGTTTTCTGAAATGTTTTTTCAGGATTTTATTTTTTAAAGAAACATTTTCTAAACTTTAAACTCCATCTTTTAAAATTCAATGTGTTCAGACAATGTTTTTTGTGATTTACTTTTTCCTCTATGAAATTTTGAATGATATTTTTTGCTTCTAGGAAAAATATNAAGAAGAATAAGATGATTGATTGTCTGTATAATGCCCCGGACTGGTGAATTTTTTTTTAGTGTTTCAGACGGGGATGGTTGGCTACCCCGAGTCCATGACGGATCCGTCTTATCATGCCCAGATCTTGGTCTTCACTTATCCCCTGATTGGGAATTATGGGGTTCCTGATCCCGACGCTGAGGATGACCTGGGGCTGAAGAAGTGAGTCATTATTCCAAGAAAAAAGGTCATTGTTTTCTTTGAAAAAAACAATAGCGTTAAATATAATTAGGTAAACCCCCATATAATCATTGATGGAATCTCCCCAAGTGAAAAATACCTCCTCATGTCCTTGTCTGAATTCACTTAGAAAATAATACCTTAAAAATCACTTTAAGTTGAAGGCTCCCCCCACTTCAACCTCGAATAAGTCACATTTTCAGGAGGCCTTTTTGCTGCTATTTTTTTTTTTTTACAAAGGAGAGAGAAAAGCAATGAAAACATTAACCTTATCTGTTCTGAAAGTAAGTGAAAGACTCTTGCTCAGAGTCAAATAAACTCTTGCTTTCAAGTTCAGCATCCAGTCAACAAATGCAAATCATGAATTTGACGATCAGAATATCATCAATTATACTTTTTTGTGATTCTTGCATTCTTTCCCATAAAAGCTTGTTTTTCTCACTCAGATTTTTGCTGGTCCCCTGAAGTTTGACTTATTAGAAATTCAACTGATTAGAAATCTGGACTTCTAACTTAGCATGCTGCACAGTAAAGTAAGATGTTTCTTCAACTTTTGGAGGAAATTGGCTGCATTCTTCACCACAAGAAGTATATCTGAAAATAAAGACAACCTCTCAAGATGAATTATAAAAATTTGAAGTATAAAATGCACTCTACTGGGAATTAAAAAAAATGACAGAAGTTTCAATTTTTCTGACATCTCATGTCATATAAAAATGTTCAGGCAATAGAATAACCCTGAATTTCGTTTTTTTCATGAAATTTACAATTGAAGCTATAAATGTAGGGTGTTCTGGGCAAATTATTCCTTTGGAATGAAGTAAGGTGAAAAAACTGGAGTTGAATTACACAGAGGAGAAGACTTAACAGAGTGATGTCAAATTATCAAAATCTATGATTTACTCATTATTCTTCATGAAATCCATTCCATTCTCTCTCAGGCTAAGAAGCACTGATAAAAGTTGAAATAAGGAAGATAATTTTTAGCCATTTTGAATTTTTTTCAATATCCTATACATGCCTGAAATTTATCATAATTTCAAAAGGGAATTTGCATTTTGAAATCAACCTGACAAAAGTGGTAAAAAATTTACCCTGCAGAATTTTATGTTTTCCTCATGATTTATTTTTCAATATTATTTTTTACTCTTTTGAAAAATTAGATTTGTGGAGTCCTGGAGGATGTGGCCATGTGCAGTGGTGGTAGGAGAAGTGTGTGAGCAACCTTCACACTGGAACTCCAAGTACACTTTCCATGAATGGTTAGTCAAGGAAGGAGTGACTGGGATCTCAGGCATTGACACAAGAGCCTTGACTCAAAGGATCAGGACAGAGGGATCCATGTTGGCCAAGATAATCATTGATGAAGATCCCCCTGGAGACAATATTCCCTTTGTTGACCCCAATGCCAGGAATCTGGTTGCTGAAGTCTCCTATCCTGTGAGTGCACTTATCGTCAATTTTTTTTCTCAGCCTTTCATTTAAGATGATCTGAATAATTAAGGCACTTTTCTTGGTGACCAATTAAGCTTACAGCAGGACAAACTAAAATTTAGAATCACTGGAACTGATTTTTTTTCTGAATCAGAGCACTTCAATCATTTAAAAAGGTTCCTAACTTTTTGCTGCATATTTGGACTTATGTCATCCTCACTTCCTTTGTCTTCTCTCCATTTTAACTTAAGATGTGAGCAAAAAATTTGAATAATAATTTTTGAAAAAATTTGAATAATAATTTTTGAAAAAATTTGAATAATAATGTTTGAAAAAATTTGAATAATAATTTTTGAAAAAATTTATCCAAATTTTCCAGCATGAAAGGAAAAAATTTTGACCATGGTTGAAAAACTCATAGCTTGACATAATTCGAGTTATTTATTTCAGGCAAAAAGAGTTTTCAACCCAGAAGGAGAACTGAGAGTCTTGGCAGTTGACTTGGGCATCAAGAGTAACCAGATCAGATGCCTGGTGAAACGGGGGTTCAGTGTGACTGTTGTGCCCTGGGACTATGCAAAAAAAGAGTTTTCAACCCAGAAGGAGAACTGAGAGTCTTGGCAGTTGACTTGGGCATCAAGAGTAACCAGATCAGATGCCTGGTGAAACGGGGGTTCAGTGTGACTGTTGTGCCCTGGGACTATGCAGGACTAAGTCATCAAGACATTTTCCAGGACTATGATGGACTGTTTCTCTCCAGTGGTCCTGGGGATCCACAAATGTGCTCCACCACTATTGAGAATTTGAAACAGGTTTTGAATGCACCAAAGCCCTTTCCAGTGTTTGGCATTTGTCTGGGTCACCAGTTGCACCGACACCGAAACCCGACAAGATGGTGTTTTTACTTCATTCAAATTGGGGAATGTACTTTGTTACTCATTAGACAAGGTTTTACCTGTTTAAGGATACAAAAGACTTTACAAAAAAGTCCTAAAATTTTTTTAAAGAAACATTTTCTAAACTTTAAACTCCATCTTTTAAAATTCAATGTGTTCAGACAATGTTTTTTGTGATTTACTTTTTCCTCTATGAAATTTTGAATGATATTTTTTGCTTCTAGGAAAAATATACATTGGTTCAGACAAATGAGGCAAAAAAGGCAAAGGAGTCAAAAATGGTATCAAGAAATAAACAATTAAGGCTGTCATGATTATTTTGTATATTTTTTCATTTAAATCTCACTAGGATTTAATTTTGAATGATCAAACATCCAATTCCTCCTAGAGTTTAAGAAAAATATCAATAAAGAGTGCAAATATTTCAGTGAATTTATTTATTGAAGATGTGGCATTTTATGGTGAAATATTTGACCTTCTGAAGGTTATAAGAGACACTGTTTTGTTTTAGGACTATTATGTTCTCAAGTCATTTCTATTGATGTCTGTAAATTTGATGTTCTTCAGGTTTGGTAACAGAGGACACAATCAGCCATGCACTCACCATGATTCAGGACATTGCTTCATCACCAGTCAATGGCTGTGGCTTTGGGCTGTTCTACCACAAAAATGAAGTAAGTTTAACCCCTTACATGAAACAATGAGTAATCTGTTCCAAAATGGACAAATTCCTATGTTTTCTGAAATGTTTTTTCAGGATTTTAATTTTTAAAGAAACATTTTCTAAACTTTAAACTCCATCTTTTAAAATTCAATTGTCTGTGTTCAGACAATATTTTTTGTGATTCACTTTTTCCTCTATGAAATTTTGAATGATATTTTTTGCTTCTAGGAAAAATATACATTGGTTCAGACAAATGAGGCAAAAAAGGCAAAGGAGTCAGAAATGGTATCAAGAAATAAACAATTAAGGCTGTCATGATTATTTTGTATATTTTTTCATTTAAATCTCACTAGGATATAATTTTGAATGATCAAACATCCAATTCCTCCTAGAGTTTAAGAAAAATATCAATAAAGAGTGCAAATATTTCAGTGAATTTATTTATTGAAGATGTTGCATTTATTTATGGTGAAATATTTGACCTTCTGAAGGTTATAAGAGACACTGTTTTGTTTCAGGACTATTATGTTCTCAAGTCATTTCTATTGATGTCTGTAAATTTGATGTTCTTCAGGTTTGGTAACAGAGGACACAATCAGCCATGCACTCACCATGATTCAGGACATTGCTTCATCACCAGTCAGAACCATGGGTATGTTGTGGAACCTGAAAACCTTCCTCCTGGTTGGTCAGTGTCTTTCACAAATGCCAATGATGGCACCAATGAAGGACTGGTTCATGACACCAAACCTATCTTCAGGTGAGTTTATTTTTTCAGTTTTAGTACAGTATCCCTTTTCAATGAATAGAATGAACCTTGTATGTGCAAGATTGAAATTGTATATTATAAAAATGGGTTTTTGCAGTGTTCAGTTCCACCCAGAACACAAGGCTGGTCCACAAGACCTGGAGTGTCTCTTTGATGCATTCAAGACTCTGGTGGAGGCCAAGAGGCAAAACCGTCATTTGGGCACAAGGTCTCTTCTCAAGGAAATCCTGAGCTTGAAGACAGAAATTCCTGAACCCCCTGGGTTTGTAGGGAAACGTGTCCTGCTGTTGGGTTCTGGTGGGTTGTCCATTGGTCAAGCAGGAGAGTTTGACTATTCTGGGTCACAGGCTGTGAAAGCACTCAAGGAAGAAGGCATTCATACTATTTTGGTCAATCCCAATATTGCCACTGTGCAGACTTCCAAGGGTCTGGCTCACAAGGTCTACTTTTTGCCCATCACTCCAAAATATGTGGAACAGGTGTGTATTTGACTGTCTTGATATAAAAAAGTGTGCATGTAATTATAAATCAGTGTATAATTTATTGAAAGGAGTGCATGAATTTTTCAATGCCATTTTGTGTTTCTTTCCTTGATTTGACTGGTGAAAGTTGAAGGTTGAATGAAGCTTTCAATTCCAAGTAACCTAAAGAAATGGTTCTCTCTTACATACTGTAATAAGATAATATTTTGCATCTTCAATTAATCTGAAAAATGCTCATCTATGCCTTTTCAAAGTAGAAGTATAAGGTAAAAGAACATTTTAGAAAATCTAAGTAAATTGATGGCTGTAAATTGCCAATGAATTGTCATTGAATGTGCAAATAAATAGAAAGTTATGCCCCATCAGATAATATTGAGTGAAGATGCATGCAGGAAAACATTTATTTGCTTATATTATTCTTCAAAAAGATACATGTTCAATGTCAATTTTTATGTAAATCAGTTGAGAGATCAAGGCAACATGGATGGTGATTTTTTGCTTCAATTTCACAGGTTATTCAAGCAGAAAGGCCTCAGGGGATCCTCTTGACCTTTGGTGGCCAAACAGCACTCAATTGTGGCATTGAGCTTCAAAGGGCAGGAGTATTTGAAAAGTACAATGTCAAGATCCTGGGATGTTCCATTGATGTCATTGTGAGCTGTGAAGACAGGAAGTTGTTTGCTGAGAAAGTGGCTGAAGTGGGGGAGAAAGTGGCGCCCTCTAAGATCTGCTACTCTGTCAAGGATGTGGGTTTTTATAAAAAAATTGAATAATTAATTTTCCCTTAGCATTTATTATTTTATTATTTCATGTTAGGAAGTACCAAACACTGTATACATTTAAGAATTATATACTGTTTAAAAGAAAATTTAAAGCTGAGATTGAAAATGGTTTTTGCTGTTCAGTAAAAGTTTTTTCCTCATCTCATGCTTAATTTTCTGTCACATATCTGCAAACATTTTTGAAAATTGAGATTTGCTGGAGGGGTTTCAAGCTTCAAATGCTTATATAATATATTTTATTTTCAAAAGTTTTTATATTTTTATTCACAGTATTATGAATTTCATTTTTTGTGTGTTTTTTTGTCAGTGTTTGGAAGCTGGGACTGACATTGGTTACCCAGTGATGGCCAGGGCTGCTTTTGCACTTGGAGGCCTGGGATCTGGATTTGCCAACAATCCTGCACAACTCACCAAGATAGTGACCCCAGCTTTCCAGCACACCCCTCAAATAATCATAGACAAATCCCTCCAAGGCTGGAAAGAAGTGGAATATGAAGTAGTGAGAGACTCCAAGGACAATTGCATTGTCATCTGCAACATGGAGAACCTGGATCCCCTGGGGATCCACACTGGAGAGTCCATTGTGGTGGCACCATCTCAAACCCTGTCCAACACTGAATACAATGTCTTGAGATCCTGTGCCATCAAGGTTGTCAGACACTTGGGCATTGTTGGAGAGTGCAACATCCAATTTGCACTGAATCCAGACAGTGAAGAGTTTTATATTATTGAAGTGAATCCAAGGTTGTCCAGGAGTTCTGCACTGGCCAGCAAGGCCACTGGGTATCCCCTGGCCTATTTTGCTGCCAAGCTGGCCCTGGGTGTGTCCCTGCCAATGCTGAGAAACTCTGTGACTGCTTGTGCAACAACTGCTTGTTTTGAGCCAAGTTTGGATTATTGTGTGGTCAAAATCCCGCGCTGGGACCTGAGCAAGTTCAACAGGGTCAGTGCCAAAATTGGCAGCTCTATGAAAAGGTAGGTTTATAGATTATTTTTAAAATTTGGTTGAAGAGTTTTATTTTTATATTTTTGTTTGCAGTGTTGGTGAAGTCATGTCCATTGGGAGAACATTTGAAGAAGCTTTCCAGAAGGCTCTCAGGATGGTGGATGAGACTGTGTCAGGCTTTGACCCAGATTTGCAGCCAGTGTCAGAAGAAGACCTGCAGTATCCCACTGACAAGAGAGTGTTTGTGCTTGCAGCTGCATTGAAGGCTGGCTACAGTATTGCCAGACTCTATGAGCTCACCAAGGTGGACAAGTGGTTTTTGTACAAACTGAAGAACATTATAAGTATGCAGGCTGACCTGGGGTTGCTGAGGAAGGGCTCCAGGATGCCTGAGGTTGATTTACTTCTGAGGGCAAAGCAACTGGGGTTTTCTGATGCTCAGATTGCTGAATATGTTGGCACCACTGAGCAGGCTGTGAGGAAGCTGAGGAAAAATCTTGGTGACTATATATACATACATTTGCATTTTCTTTCCATCATGATTGCACATATACAATGTGTGCAATAGTTGGTTAATGATGGTGCTCAATTTGGAAAAATAATTCCTGATCAATTCATGCCTGTTCCCATAATTGCTTGCTCAACTAATTTTAAATAGAGAGACAAAAGTGATTTTATTTTTCCATCCAATTTCAGTTTTACATGTTAAAAAGTATCTTCAACCTTGTATACAACCAGGTTGCAACATTTAAAAAGTTTTGTGATTTATAATTGTTTTTATTGGGATCTGGATTTACCAAAAAATTGTTATGTCATTTTAGCAATTGTAAAAAATCCTCAAACCTGAAAAGAAACTTGCATCATATTATTGATAATCTGAACAATCAAGGTGATAGATTTTTCTAGGAGTCTGACAACCTTTGGCACCTCAAAAACTAAGCCAGAATAATGGAAACATGAAATGTTTACAAATTAAGACATCCCTGTGCAAAAATGCATTCCTTTTTTGCAGATGTGATCCCATTTGTGAAGAGGATAGACACTGTTGCTGCAGAGTGGCCAGCATCTACCAACTATCTGTACATGACTTACAATGCCATCAGTCATGATGTTGAATTTGATGAGGAAGCTGTCATGGTTCTTGGTGAGTCTGAAAAATGAATTATAAATCTCTTTCCATTCTCATTGTAAAAAAGGATCTTTTGGATTATTTGAACAGGTTCTGGAGTGTATAGAATTGGCAGCTCAGTTGAATTTGACTGGTGTGCAGTTGGATGTATTTGTGAACTGAGAAAGTTGGGCAGGAAGACCATCATGTTGAATTGTAACCCTGAGACAGTCAGCACTGACTATGACATGTGTGACAGGCTGTACTTTGAGGAGTTGTCCTGTGAGGTTTGTCATCCATGATTTAAAATTTATATTATTGTTTTGGATTAAATGACTTGTGGTTGTGTTTATGTATTAAACTTTCCAGGTGGTGATGAACATATATGAGTTGGAAGGGCCTGAAGGAGTGATCCTCAGCATGGGTGGTCAGTTGCCAAACAACATAGCTATGGACTTGTACAAGCAGCAAGTGAAAATTCTGGGGACCAGTCCTGTCAGCATAGACAATGCAGAGAACAGGTATGTGTCCTAAGTGTATGACCATAATTGCAAAAATCATGGATTTAAAAAATCTGAATATTTTTTCAGGTTCAAGTTCTCAAGAACCCTGGACACAATGCAGATCTCACAGCCAAGATGGAAAGAGTTGTCAGACTTGGACAGTGCCAGAGAGTTTTGTGAATTAGTTGGCTACCCTTGCCTGGTGAGGCCATCTTATGTGCTCAGTGGGGCTGCCATGAATGTGGTACATTGTCCAAGTGACCTGGAAGCCTATTTGGGACTTGCAAGTAGGGTCAGCAAGGACCATCCTGTGGTTATATCCAAGTTTATCCTTGAGGCCAAGGTTTGCATCATATATTCTCTTTTTTTAATTAATTTGAAAAGCATTTTTCTGAGTTCTTGTAGGAGTTTGAATTATGTTTTTGCTAATTTTAGGAGATAGATATTGATGCAGTGGCCCAAGATGGAGAGATCCTGTGCTTGGCAGTGAGTGAGCATGTGGAAAATGCAGGAGTCCATTCTGGAGATGCCACTTTGGTCACACCTCCACAAGACCTCAACCATGTGACATTGGCTCAAATTAAGCTCATTTGCAAAGCAATTGCTGCACAACTCAAGGTCAATGGGCCCTTCAACATGCAACTGATTGCCAAGGTTTGTTGTGTGAAATATTTGCATCACACTTGAGCCAGCCAATTTCATTTTTTTTGACAGGATGATGAGCTGAAGGTGATAGAGTGCAACTTGAGGGTCTCCAGGTCTTTTCCTTTTGTATCCAAGACCTTGGACCATGACTTTGTTGCCATGGCAACCAGGGCCATCATGGGAGAGCCAGTGGAGCCAATAGACTGTTTGGCAGGTTGTGGAAGAGTTGGTGTCAAAGTGCCACAGTTCTCCTTCTCCAGACTTGCTGGTACAGTATATGAAAACACTAATCATCCCCCCCTTGAGAATAAAATTTAAAATTTTCCAATCTTGAATAAGGTGCTGATGTGATGCTTGGAGTGGAAATGGCATCAACTGGAGAAGTGGCTTGCTTTGGGAAGGACAGGTTCTCTGCTTATCTAAAGGCTCTGCTTTCAACTGGTTTCAGGATCCCCAAGAAGACTATTTTCTTGTCTGTGGGCAGCTACAAAGTAAGTCCTTTTTGGGCTAAATTATTCTAAATACTGATTGTTCAGGTATTGTTTATTTATTCCAGCACAAATTTGAGATGTTGGGAAGTGTGAGAGTGCTGGAGAAGATGGGATTCAAGTTGTATGCCAGTCTTGGAACAGCTGACTTCTATGCTGAGCATGGCATAAATGTGAGTCATTTTTTGGTATTTTTTAAGAAAGAGGAAGCTTTATTGGAAAAGAATGCATGCTTTTATTTTGTTCCATTGTGAGGAGGATATTATTATAATAAGGGTTTGCAATATGTTTCATCACATTTGGTTATTCACAACTCACTGCTCAGAAGAATAAGGTCTGAGTCCATTCTGTCAGTCACAATTTTAATTTTCCTGGGTTGTCTGGCAGCAATTTCCTTGACCTGAGTTCTGATCTCATTGGCCTCTTCTGTGTGGGTTGGGCAGAATTCCAGCATGATGAGGGCCAGGTTGTCAGTGTGGCTAAGGTACACCTGGGCCTGTTGGTTGTTGTGCATTTCTGCACAGTGTTGTGCCATCTTGAGGAAGTGGTTGGCAAAGTGGTGAATCACCCTGGCAAGTCTGACACTGTTCATGGTCTGGATAGACTTGGTTCTCACTGGAAGGTTCTTTTGGTCTGTTGGTTTCATGCTTACAACCCTGGTTTAGGTGAGACATGCCATTAATTTGGGGAAACATGAGAGAAAAGAAGACAGATTTTGAAATATTGTCAATATGTTATACCTGGCTGCTTCTGCTTTATTATTGGCACTGTCAGCAAGTTGTTTCAACCTGGCCAACTCCTCATCCTCAACCACTGCTGGTGAATCACCTGCTGGACTACTACTGGTTGGTTCACTCTCTTCCATTGGTATCATGAGGTAGTTCTTCTCAGTGAGCAGTTTCTCCAGGCCTGGATAGTCTAGTGCAGGATAAAACCCTTGGGCAGTGCGCAGAGTCCTGAAGATCTTCACCAACTGGAGAACCAGGTTGCTGCAGTCTTCCCCATCCAACAACAAGTGGATGACATGAAGCACTTCACTTAGGCGCCCCTTTGGGATGGCATGGAGTAGATTCCTCTTTCTCATGAAGTAGTGGGGCAGTGACTTGGATTGCAGGCCTGTGTGGATTTCTTTGAGTATGTGGATGAGCAGTGAGCCCATGTTGGTTTGGGACTTCTTGCCATGGTTCTCCATGACCCAAAAGAGGACATGGGCCCATATGGACTCACTTCCTTCTGAGACCACTCCTGAGAGGAAGGCCTTGTGCAGCAGGTTGCAGACTATGTAACACCTGCAAATAATTTACAGATCCATACAATGCTGTATATATAGTATATATTCAGGAAAATATATGACCACATGTAGCACATATATCACTAAATGTAACATATATGACCAAATGTAACATATATGACCAAATGTAACATATATGACCAAATGTAACATACAGTATGACCAAATGTAACATACAGTATGACCAAATGTAACATACAGTATGACCAAATGTAACATACAGTATGACCAAATGTAACATACAGTATGACCAAATGTAACATACAGTATGACCAAATGATTCAATATATATGATCATTTGTTGTAACATATCTGGCCATATTTTGTAATGTACTGTACAGTATATGACCATATTTTGTAGCATGTATGACAATATTTTGTACAATACAGTATGCAGCATGTCCATATTTTGTAAAATACAGTACATGGCCATATTTTGTAGCGTACAGTCTATGACCATATTTTATAACATACAGTATATGACCATATTTTGTATCTTACAGTATATGGCCATATTTTGGAAACCATGACCATGTTTTGTAACATATATGGCCATATTTTGTACAAAATATGTTCAAATGTTCTACGTTTCTACCACATATTTTATATAAATACTGGTTAAATTTAAAGTCATATGCATGGAAGATTCTCTATATGTTACAACATGCAGTGTATGGAAATGGCATCAACTGATGGTAACTCAACATTACGATCATATTAATGCAGCATAGCTTACAGATTTTTAATGCAATAGAAACTAAATAGAAACTAATCAAAAATTATTCTATTGCAACTGAATGTACTTCTGACATCTTGATTGCATTTATGTGTTCTTTTCATATTAACCTTAATATTTGGTCATGGTGTCTGTGAGTTGAATAGCCTTTCTGTATTTTGCTAAAGAATTTGCAAGTACAGTATTGTAGTTCAAAAATTACAGCATTTCATTCTCAAATTCAGATTGTTCAGTATTTTTTCATGTAAAATTGATGACAAAATTTTATGATGGCCTAGATTTGTTTTTTTTTTCATGCTGAGAACTTCAACTTTAATAATTTGTGAATCATTTTTATTTGAAGGCTTTTACATTTAAATTTTCCTGCAGCATTTTCAATTAAATTATTATGAATTATTTAGCTGCCAATACAAATGAATTCCATTTTCAATTAACAGCGCACTCTCAAATATGATGATGTACCTCATGTGTGCATAAGGCAGGTGTAAGAGCAGTTGGTGTTCCAGCCTGCTGAACTGAATATCCCAAGCAGTCACGACCTTTGACTTGCCTGGCACCTTATTGGGCACCCTCATGGGCACCAGGTTGCAACCCAGAGAACCCGCCCTGGCCACAAAGTCCGCACTCGGCCAGTTGTGCTTCCTCTCTCTCAATTTCCACTCGAAGCAGGAATTTGGCAAGAATGCCACTGGGATCGTGGGGCAACACGTGAGTTCTGCCAAAGTGCCGGATTGCGTGAAGGACATTTTGACGACGGGGCACATCTTTTTCGGACTGTGGACTTCTTCCGTTTCCACCTGCAGCTTGTCCATCAGCTTGGGGAACGAGTCGTCTGCAAAGTAGTTGAAGAAGGGCTGGGATGCCAGCACAGGGGCATATTCTTGGTCTTTCTTGGCCATTTGGTAACCCTTAAGTGGGAAGAAATTTCATAATTTCAAAGCGACTCTTTTACTACTGGTATCTTTTTTTTTCTTAGTTACTTCAGTGAATATATCTGATGTTATTGTTGCAGAAAAGGGGATTTTTCTGTGATTTTTTTTTTGAAAAAAATTGCATGTAGGATCAAGTTTTTTGGATTCTCTCCATCATGAAAAATCCTGATTAGCTCTTTCAAAAACAAACTAGTAATTTGTTTTTTCTTTTGTGAAAATTTCAGTGTTTTTTGTTTTTTTACTTTGAAGGTGAATCTTTAAATCAAAATTGGAATATTGTATTTTAGAAATTGTGTTCAAAAAATATTCATCTTTGTGTCCTGCAATGGTCTCTTCTTTTCAAAAATATCAATATTAATAATAATAAACCTTACATAATGAAGTGAAGATCATTTTACTGCTGAATTGGTCATTTTTTTGTTTGTGTTGAAAAATTTATTCATGCGTCAAAAATGTTGAATTCTTGAGTCATTCTAATATTTCAGTCATTCTGCTGTACAGTACTTTATTTTATTAATATTTGAAATATATGAGACCCACTTGAGAGAATTTGTTACTCCTTCCACAATGAGAAATTTTACAAAAATGTATACTAAATATGTTTGGGATGATTTATCTTAATTAATGTGATTCTTAGGGTTGTTTATGGTACTGTTTCAGAAATTATAATGCACTATATGAAAAGGTGAAGAGGATTTAGATATCTGACTCAATATTAGAGTTTTAAAACATTTATCATATTGAGTACGCTAAATGAATTGTCAAGAAATGTAAAATGTGAGCCAATGGTTATATTTTATTGGTAGAATATCCTTTTCGGGTTAGATGATTTATTATTTCCAAAAAGATGTGACATAAAAGAGAATTGAGAGAGCCAGTTTAAACTCTGTGTCCTGTGTACCAGTGTTCCCCAACTTATGGTCCATTGTCTGGTGATAGTCTGCAGAAGTTTTATTTTTACAGTCTGGGGGAAATTTTCTGCATAATTAATTTATTGAAAGTTGGGATGAAGGCTGTTCCCTTTACCTTAAACTTTGAAAGGACAATGAAATTTGAATTATCTGTTGAAAACAAAAGTTGGTTTTTCTCCTAATAATGCTTCCGGCAAATTTTCACTGGCTGAAATAAATTATTTAAATTTTGCATTCTGAGAAACATTTTTCTAAGCCCACCTTTCTGATTGCTTGATGACATTCTCAACTGCACACTCAAGCAAAAATTTGGCAAGATTTCAAACATTTTATTAAACTTTGTCATTCTGTAGAAAATTGTTTGGGAATTTGCCGATCGGCAAACATTATTTTGTAAATTTGCCAGTCTGCAGGCCCAAAAAAGGTTGGGAAACACTGTTATATACAGTATCTTCTACAGCAAGCACAATACAATAAATTGAAGACATTTTTGCCAAACAAAAGAAAACAAGAATTATGTCTTACTGGTATGACATCCTCAGGGTTGGGTGGCATGAGTGCCTTCCTGAAGCACTTGTGTGGCAACCTGATGTTCTCTGGCCTGGAGGCATCCAGTGCATCACCCCACTCATCATTGATGCTGTAAGTTGACCCTGCTCTGCCAGTACTGTTGGTCACACCATCATCCACTGTTAATGATTGTTGGTCAGTGTTTATTGAGGCATCATCTAAGCAGTCCATGCTGTTGATGGACATTGCCCTTGACATGGGCTGACTGATGGACTCTCCACCTAATGATGAGGAGATCTTTTGGGATGGTGCTGTGATGACCTTGAGGTCATATACACCTGTTGTAGTGGAAAATACCCCATTTTATTATCAAATTTTCATTTCCCCTGTTTTCCAGAAGAGGAGAATATTGCTGTGTGGCATAATTACTATACATCATGTTTACTTTTCCTCCCCAAAATTCAATCAAGAGGAAAGTCAGTACATCAGTAAAATGTTTTTCACAATTTTCTGAGTGTCAGAAACCCTCTCACTTATACATCTCCTCATTTTTAACCCTGGTGACCATTTCACAGAGGTCTTTTGCTATTACTGGAAAGGAATTGGGATCTTGAGAAAAACTCATGCATGGAAATTTTATTTATTATGATATAAAGGAATGGTCCCTAGGTAAGTCAAAATGTAAGATCTTCCAATAAAATATGGAAAACAATGATCACATAATTTGAAGTTCAGCCCAAAACCTTTCTTGAGTCTCTCTTCAAGCACATTTCTTTTCTTGAATCCCTCTTCAAGTACATTTCATGTAATTGTAATTTTTTTCAATTTTGACTCATTTTTCAACTATTCCCACAGTAATTTTGTTTGAAGAAAAAATGAGGCAGTCATTTCATTGCTCAAAGGGACTAAAGAGGTAGATTATATGTAGACTTGCCTTCCTTATCCAATCCGTGGTCGAGTCACCACATTCACGGACGTCTTCCAAGGTGGAATAACATCCGGAACAGAACGTGGACCTACTTCAACACACGTTACATCAACAGGTTCCTACGGTCCTCTGGTCCCAAGAAGGGGTTGTTCTTTTCCAGTCTCACATTCTCTGTCAACTTCTCCTGGAAAGCACTCATGGACCAGGCTGCCCTTCCCCATGACACCAGATGACTAGTCATTTCCTCTTCCTCTTGCTGCTGTATGTCCAGGATTTGAAGCCTGTCTCTGTTTATGGGTGTTTTTTTTGTGTGGGTGTGTTGATAAGAATACACATTATTAATTAAAGCTATGGATAAGATCAATATTCAGTACATTCAATATTTTGATCATTCAAAATAAAATAGCCAAATAGACATATTTACAAAAAACTTTCACTGCTATTTTCTTGTCCTTCAAAGCAAAATATTATAGAAATGAGCAAAAAATTTATTTCAATTTCATCAATATTCTCATGCTGGAACATACTGTATTTTATCTGATAATGAAAGTATCATATTTCAAATGCATGTTGAATGAGTGAGTTTGCTGGACTGTGAAAAAACTTTAGAACAAATTAGTTAGCATATGGCAATGAATTGGCAGAAAGGCCAGTTTTTTTTTTTCAAGTTTTGGCATATCAGGATGGACCATCAGTCCTTCCCAATTCATTGTAACAAATGGGACTTCTCTGTAGGCAGTTCAACAATGAAATGTGATCTTTCAAAATTAAAATGTTTCTGCACAGTATTTTTATATTAAAGATTGTTTCTTGTTGTACGTATTATTACTTAATTGAACTTTTATTCAGTACTCGTAAAATATTTGTTTTAACAGGTAGACGTTTGATATGTAAAAATATTTATCCTTCGCCTTTAATATAAAAAAAAATGTAGATTTTGTAGCTAAATACTTTCTTGATGAAAATATCAAAGTCTTATTATTAGGTTGGTTTAACATGGATGTTGTGCATGGTTTGATGAATGTCAAAATACTGTGTATGAAAGTTTTCATTTCAACTCATCAGCAAAGATGAATTACTTCTTCAAATTTCTGAGTTGAATTCTTTTCAATGATTTATGATGCAGTATGTAGTTGTACTAGTTGAAGGGGAGTTTTTATTAAAGAGAAAATACCCAAATTGTGGTTTTTTTTTCTGTTCTGGATGATGGTTTGGATGGAAGAATTATGTAATTTAAATGGTCAACTTGATTTTTTACCATGTTGAATTCTCTGAAGTGTTGAATTTTTAAGAAAGCTCACATTTATTTGGTTCTTTTTGGTTTCAGTGTTAGCTAGGGTTTAGGAAAATGTTGTCAAAATAACAAACTATTCCCTTGGCGTATAAGATCATTAATTCTAAATTTGAATCCACTTTAAACCAATATCACATATTGATGTGCTGCTTTTTAAAACAGGTTGACTCACATTTTGCTTTTCAGTTTTCAGTATAATGGTGTTTTCAATCTTAGTCATCTCAAATTTTGTACAGTTTTAATATATATAATATATCAGATTTAATATATTTAAAATACCCTCAAACTCAATTTTTTTAACGCAGCAATCATCCAGATACTCCCAGTTTTAGATTAGGTAGAATTCAGATTTTTCTCAATTTATGATTCACAAGAAGTTGAGTCATTATCTTTTACTATAAATATATAGGCCTATTTTTAAGCGTCATAATTCCTTTGAAAAGGTTTTTGGTTCCAAATTCTCTGAAGTTTTATAGATGAGTAATTTTTAGTGCTTTGAAAATATTATGATGCTATGAAAATTTCAGTAATATAAGGCTTGAATTAAAATTTTATAATTTAATCATATTATCGAATCAACACTTGTGTCAGTTAGACACACGAATTAAATAAGGATGAATACCAAAGTTACATGTAAAATTTTCATGACATATTGTTACAATCTTCTCTTTAACTCACTTTGTGTAATCATTGAGGAATTCCACACTCAAGAGAAGGTTGTTGAGCACAAAAAGAGCAGGTTGCTGGACCAGATCCTGCTTCATGTCCTTGAAATTGGCCAGTTTCCTCTGTAGGCCAGCATTCATCTTCTTTTCTATATCTGTGGCCTGTCTCCTCAATTTCACTGTAGGCCCTTGTTCTTCTTCTTCTTCAGTATTTTTTGGGGTCATTTTTGCTCCTGATGATGATGTTTCTGCTGCTGGCCCAACATTCACAGGTCTGGACTGGCAGCAACCCATTTCAATAAAACTACACCACACTCAAAGTCAAAACTGTGTGAAGCTCACACTTTTTCTCACCTTCTCTGGATTTCTTTTTCCCTCAACACTCTTATCTCATAAGCATTTTAGGAATTCCCCAAACTTTTTGAGAGAGAGACAATAGAGATTAGATTCTGGGTCTCAGACTTGTCATGTCATTCCTTTTTTCATCTGTACCATTCAAAGGTCATGGCATTTTTAGAAAGAGGGGAGGACCTGAAAGTTGACCCAAGGCTGACTTGAATTTTCACTGGAAAGAAACACATGTTCAATTAATTTTATTTTTGCATCATTATATTATTTGAAAGTGTTTTTTTTTTAAGCTGGTGCTGCTGGTGATTGAAAAATAAGAGATGAAGATAACACACACACACACACAGGTGTGGATTTTGTCATGTTTGAGATAAGACCCTTAACCTACACAACAACCTTCAGTAATTGTCTCCTTCCTTAAAATGTCGGAACATATAAACAGACCCATATAATAATCAAACATGGTTTCTTCAACTGACTACACACACACACACACACAGAGAAGAAAAAAAATGGGGGTTGAAATCCATAGATAGAAGCAGTGGAATGGCCATTTCCTGACTTGAGTGAGGCATCACCAGGGTTGCCAGAGTCAGATGAGCTGAACAATGTTGGGGACTTTTTGTCCAGGAAGGAACTGGATCTTGTCATCAACTTGCCAATGAGGAATGGAGGTTCCAGGAGAGTGTCCTCTTTCATTACCCAGGGGTACAGGACCAGGAGGATGGCAGTGGACTATGCAATCCCTCTGGTGACTGATGTCAAGTGTGCCAAGTTGCTGATTGAGGTAAGAGGCACTTATTGTACTAAAACGTACATGTACAGTGTATTTTTTTCCCCTTTTTGGTTGGAAACTTTTTTTAATAATTATTTCTTGTGTGGGTAAATGGAAATTTAGAATTTTAAAGAAATGGATATATGGTAAATGATTCAAACATATTTTTTGTGCTTGCTACAAAAGGCAAAATTTTAATTTTCAAGCACAATTTAAAATTTTCAGGTGGGATAAAAAATTAACACTGCTTCAAAAATTGGTTTAAAAGTTTGTTTTTCTTCCTCTCAAACAGTTTTATTTTTAAGCTTACAATGTTGTACCAGAAAGTTTCTTCTCAGGTGTGAAAATCTGACACAAATCTTGCCCATGATTTTTAAAATTATAATTTCCATGCATGCTTTTTTTCTTGTCTTGCCAATGCTTACAACAATCTTTTGTTGGATATGTTTTCCCCAATTGTGAGAAACTAGAGCAAAATTTTGTCTGAGATTAAAAAACTTTTCTTCAAAACAGTCATTTGATTTTGCCAATGTTTACAATTTCATGCTGATAATGATTTATTATTAGTGCATACCCAATATAAACACATGGTGGTGGTTTCTCACAATTGTGTGTTTGTTTCTCTTTGTTGTTGTTTTTTTTTAATATTGAAAAATGTGTACAGCATGCAAAAATTGAATTTGATTTTTGCCAATTTTTTATATTTCATGATGCAAATTTCTTCCCTCAATCCAAGTGTGTGTACCAAGTGTTAACAAGTTTTTGGAGTCTCTCATAATTTTTTCTTTTTTGTTACAGGCTTTGCAGTTTGTGGGTGGTGAGCCCAAATTGCAGACCTCAGTGGACTGTATCAGTGCTGGACGTGTGGCAAGACTGCCTGGACTGGTGGACATCCATGTTCACATGAGAGAC
>CAJPEX010003413.1:0-29111 GCA_905338405.1 Notodromas monacha
AATAACGCTGACCTTTCTTTGAACCTTCTTTTGGAACGTCAAGCGCCATGACTTGGATTGGTCGGAATCTGTGTATTTCAAGCGGAAGTCAAATCCGGAAAATTGTGTAATTTAATTAAGTCCTGGGTTAGCGTGAAATTTTGAAAGATATGACCGGTTTTTTTTTTTTCGACTCTTCTGGATTTTTTCCTACACAGAAATTCCGCATTGAAAGTAGTCAAATTTGTACGAAAATACTGTATATCTAATCCTAAGGAGGTGAGCAACTGAGGCAGAAATTTCCTTCGAAACCCACACTACATTCAATTGATCATCAAATTTGTAAACCGGATCAGAAAAAAATTCCATGAGTATGTAGGATAATTCAGTCCATACTTGTAAATATTTTATACCGCATCCTCAAAATTCATCGTTTATACCTCAAAACTTTTTATTGAAAACGGATTCCGAACATGTTTGTGCATAACTTTTTCACGCATATTAAATTTGAAATTCTTCCTGCGTTCTTTCGATTCTTCATAAATTTCTCCCGATCAAAAATGTCAGCATGGGAATTTTTAAAAAATTCCCGAAATAGATACGTCGTACAAAGGACAAATTTTATTTTGTACTAGTCAAGGCTTTTTTTAATTTCAGTTGAGAAATAAAATCAGCAGGATGTTTCAGGAAATTTTTCAACCGTTCAAAAACCTGCAATCCTCAATTTCGAGATATTCTCAAAATTATTTTCGAAGACATGCAGGAAAACGTTTCCGTGCGAAATTTCAAAATTTGACCAACTCACTCTGAAACACATTCTTCCAAACCAAAAATCGGAATAGAAATCAGTTGAACGGGGGGAAATCACTGAATTCGAAATTGATGAGGCAAAATTTTTGATTGAATTAAAGAGTTTCAATTATTTTAGAACTTCGAGACGTCATTCAAATCATGAACATTTATGATTTTTCTTCAAGCTTCGGTCGTCAATCGAAGAATAGACTAGAAATTCTAGACGACCAGAATTCTCCGGGTGACTTTGAATCGCAGCCAAGAAAAAACCAGACATATTTCTCAACAAATGTGCAAATTATCTGCACATTCGCCTTCACGACTGAGAAATGTTAGAAGGAAAAATAAACGATTCGCCGAAAAAGTCACGAGTGCCTGTAAAGAAAATAATCCAGTATCTCCGAACCTCAGTAGGTGAGACGAGGTGAACAAAAAATTACAAGCATTCGTCATGAGAATTAAAAACTCATTCAAGGTAATCGAAGGTTATACGGGCATATTTTCTTCCCCAGGTTAAGTATTCCGCTCATTTCTCCAGACTAATTAAAAATTTAATATCACTGAGGTCATGAAGATCACGATACTTTTTTTCCTTCCACACTCAGTTTACGATCATGGCGGAGATTTTTCAGAAGGCCTAAAGATTCGCTCTACAAATAAGCTCTTGAAGACAAATTGATTCTTCGACAGTGGCAAATAAATCAGAATGTCAGACTTGACGCTCTGAAATTGATTCTTTCACGATATTCTTCCAACCACGTGAATGGAAAAAATAAATGCCCACAGACATTGTTTGTCAGACTTCGCACGAAATTTTCAATTCATCAAAATCGACCCCAAATGAAGTTCCGAATAGAAAAAGAGGCCAATCGCTGGTCGAGGTAAAATCCATCGTTGAAATTTTGAACTGGAAAAAATTCCAAAAGCTTCTATAACAGATATTTGTTTCCACCAAAGTTTGGAATGAAGTTGAGAATAAATTAGACACAAAGCTCCACGACAAACTTCATCAGCAGAAACTGATCCTTTCAAAAAAAAATTTCCCAAAATCTTCAGATATCAGACAACCACAAAAACAAGAAAAACGTGAGACAGGGAAGCCAAAAACGGCAGCAGTGATCGATGTGAAATCGCTCGAACAGAGGGTGCTTCTCCAGAACCGGAGTTTCTGCAGCGGCAAAAAAAAAAAAGGCAAACAAGCTTTTTTTTATTCCTCTTTTTTTTTTGCAAAAAAAGGGAATTAGTTTCTGAGCCTGGGAGGAAGAAAATCTTTTTCTGCTGTCACGGAACACGCGTTCGCGCGGGAGTTCAACGTTCCGCCACGCCAATTTTGCACGTCGCTTTTCAGCTCACACCGTTTTCAGAAATAGCTTCGCCCCCCTCGCAAAAAAGCTTTCGGCAAGTTCCGCCATTCGTCAAGACATTCAGCAAAGAGCGGTACAGTGCAGTTACAGTGCAGTATATAAATAACCACAGATAACAGCTGCAATACAAACTCGGTGCGGAGGAAATTTATACTCCCAGAGGGGTAAGGCGTTTCAAGAGTTTTTTTGCGCTTCGAGAGAAACATCGTGATCCAAAGTTCTAAAACGCTTCCCCACTTTGGCGAACACAAACACACTACAGTACATTGTATGCAGGTAGATTTCAGTACTAGACACAATGACAGTTTAATAATTTTCCTGTCGACGTGCTCAGCTTTTCTTGACTCGCTGGAGTACAGTACAGATTATGTTGGGGATTTGAGGAGCTACCTTCTGGAAAGTATCGTTCGGGATTTATAGTTATCCTGATACTTCGTGAGTTCACTAACTTTTCTCAATGTGAAAATGTCAACGAATTTTAATTTCAATTGTTCGATTACGCAATTTGTTTCCAATTTTAATTTTCGCCAACGCAATCCAAGAGCGGACGCGGAAATTGAAAACCGTCTATTGAAATACTCGGTGGCTTCAAGTGCTTTTGTGATGAATTCGTTTTTGTTGAATGCAATATTCACGTTGCTCTTAGCAAGAAATTGCACGAAATAGTTACTGTACATACTTCTTCATTCTTCTTTTGCATTCACAATCCATATCCCTATACTGTACAGTACAATAGTACATGACAGTGACAATGTGAAATATTTTGACAATTCTCAATTACAACGGCAAATTGTCTAACAGTCAGTAGATGTCACTGATAATCAAAGCGAAATTTTAATGTTACGTTGATAATTTATAAGACCCATGCAAGTTTTGTGTTCGTCCTCAGTATTTTTGGACTTAACAGATGCTAAGATAGTAAGTGGAATTTTAAAAAAAATTGACAACTGGTTTCAAGTCATTCTGTTCTAGGTGATTACAGTATTTTCAACTTACTGGACATTTTGACCACTATTAAACCTGCCTTTTAGCAGAAGTTAAATCCAAGATTTGTCACAGAAAAAAAAAATCTAGAAATGCGGATTTTTCCTCAGCACAGTAACTCAAGGGGCACTTAACACAGCAGTAAAATATGTAATGCGTTTTTAACGCGTGTCCACATGTGAGGTATTCATCAGTCAAAATAATAAAAGGATCCCAGGGAACGTTTGCAAAGCTTAAAATTTCCCAGGGATTCATTATGATGGGGAAAGTGCGCTAAAATGAAGCGTGCGGAACAAAATTGGAGACACACATGAATTGTCTTAGAAATTCCACGGAAAGCTGACGCAAAATTGGCGACTGAGTAAGCCGTCAAAACCAAATGGCGGATCAGTTCTTTTGGCCTTGTGGGGGAAAAAGACGCAACAGTACCACGCAAAAACAGACTGACTCACCGGCAATTACGGCAGAGAGGTACTTCAGGGTCACCAGGATCCAAATGAATTCGGACGAGGGCTTCATCCTTATTTTATCACAACGACAACAGCAACGAAAAAACCACGCGTTTTCACAACAAACTCGCGTCAAATGATAATGTCGCCAACACGGTCCACAGACCCGTCACTTCACAAGTAGTTTTCATCCGATGCACACATCATCGGAATGACGGTCTGATTCGCCACCACCTGACGAACACGAAAGCAAAATCCTCATTTAGTACAGTACTTTCACACTGCAGTACTGCACTGAAATGTACTGCACATACACGAATGTAAAGAAATTTGTCGTAAGACGCGCCTACAATTCACAGTCCCTCAAGCTAGAAAATGCTTTCAGGAAAACTCAAGTCGGTCACTTTGGCTTCACAACACACGGCTGTAACATTATTTTTCAAAGTCGAACAGAAATTGATGCCCTTTACAAATTACACAAGCATCTTGATCATACACCACTCGAATATAAACTGCACACCATCGTCGAATCACTGTAAATTTTCTCGAAACAAATTTTGGAGTTTTGAAAATAAACTGACGGACGAGAAGATCAACTTTGCCGGAAGCATGTACTGTATATTGTACTGTAGTTCAGATCTTCGCTTAGACGCACCATTGGCTTTAGAGAAAATTTTTTTTATGAACCATTCAGATATTCATTCATCCAATGCATTCTCATGAGTTGGAAAATCATATCAATGAATATTCCGCAAGCAAATCTGACCCCATCAGCACTAAAAATAAAAAAACCATGAGTTTTAGCAAGTTGTAAAACTCAAACCAAAAGTATGGTTTACATCGCCGTATATCCGTACTAGAAATACCATGAGTTTTAGCCCGTAAAACTCGGACAAAATACGTTTCACAATGCAGTAAATCAGCACTAAAAAAACCACGAGTTTTAGAACGTAAAACGCAAAACAGAACACGTTTTATTTCCCCGTACTTGCCGCAACATCCTAAACAACTCCTTTTGTCGAAACGCGTATCAACAGGTGCGAGCATTGGGGTGTTGCTACTGGTCATGTGAATGTGAAGGGAAATATATATAATACTGTAAAAGGAATTCCCTCAACAGGGGGAAACGGGAACATTATATCGATTCTCACATCAACCGGGTCCAGCGCTAATTCCGAAAGTCGGTTTGGCGCTGCCGAACACCCCTGTGCATTTTATACCAGCTGCCCCATTCTCTATACATTCTGCGTGACCAATAAGGTATGCATTCTTTAAATTGAGCACCGTAGCCACCAAACCTAAACGAATAAATATATATCAGTATAGAAGTACGTCTGATCAAGCATCTTCATTTGTTTGAAGAGCAGATGAAAGTGCTATACAGTATTCCGGCATCTTCATCATTCCGACTGAAAAAGATGAGATTCTGTGCCGCACACAAACGGAGAGCCGTCAAAATTCCTGAATAAATTCAGGCTTTCGTGATCCAAACGACGAATAAGTATGGAAAAATTTTACAATACTTATTCAGTGAAACAACTTTGATTTTGATGATGATCCGAAACGACTGCCCTGACTTTCGCAACCCGATGATTAGATCATTTTCGATCTAAAATCCTGTTCCTGCGGGAACCTGTAACTGGGGAGTGGGAAGGAACCCAAAATGCACGAAAAAAAACATGGAACACTATGGTTTTGAAAATATCAGGCCACTGCAATTTAAAACAAGTTCAGTCGATTTCGAAGAACTTCACAGTTAACGAAAAAAATCATGACTACTCTATGACTAAAAAACAGTCCAGGTTGCTTTCTGGTGCACGAAATACTGTATATCAAAACCTAAATTCAGTGCAGACTATTCCCTCAAGATCACGTTTCAAACCAAAATTAAAAATGGCATCGATTCACCCGACACTCGTTCGAAGAATTTTGGATATACCTCTACCACTTTCATGCACGGTGGAGAGATATGAGAGATTCTGATCTTGCGCGCTTGAGCTTTCTATCGATGTACTGTACAGTATTCGTAGTATCGTGTCCCAGTAGACATAGGCGGGTTCCCGAAAATAGCCAAAAACTGTGCAAAACAACGTAAATGAGTGACCACAAAAATCACGAGGAGAGATCAATGATCACGCCTCGTTACACAGCGGGAAAATTGAGCATAGTTTCTTTCCACAATTCAGCCGTGTCCTTCGCTCAAACGAACGTTGAGCGCAACTGCATCTGGTCCGCTGGTGACCAAGCAACCAAGGCGCATGGATGGATGGCTGCGAGCGAGCCGCGGCGGTGCGGCGGGAGCGCGGTCATTCCGTGGTGTAGGACGCAGAGCATATTCCCAGAGGCGGGATGCTTTCCTGGATGCTTACCCAAAATCAGATCCCTGGTTAATATGATGTTATCTAGAACTGTGTTCCCCCGACCCGTGGTCCGCGGACC
Organism: Notodromas monacha; assembly: GCA_905338405.1. Classification (NCBI taxonomy): domain Eukaryota; kingdom Metazoa; phylum Arthropoda; class Ostracoda; order Podocopida; family Cyprididae; genus Notodromas; species Notodromas monacha. The sequence goes on from CAJPEX010003413.1 coordinate 6,008, forward strand.
GGCGCCGGTCCGCAGATGTTTTTTGCTGGTCTGCAAAATGTACTTCTGCATATCAAATTCAGCAATGAAGGACATCACAGTACAGTATCTTCATTTAAACAGGACCATGACATTTAAAGTTATCTCATGAAAAATAATGTCATTTTTTCACCTAATAACACTTCAGACAAATTTTCACCTTATGAAATAAATTATCTTAATATTGCATTCTGAGAAACCTTTCTTCAAGTCCACCTTACTAAGATCTCAAGACATTCCACAACAGCTGCATGCTTTGTTGCTTCTTAAATTAAATTTTGAAAAAAAGCATACACATTTTAAGTACAATACCTGACAAAGTCTTTCAGGCATAACTTTTTGAGTTTGCAAAAATTTAATGAAATATTGCTGGTCTGGATAAAATTTTTTTTTTGAAATTTTATAGTCCACAAACATTTTATGGAAATTTCCCTGTCTGCAGGTCCAAAAATATTGGAGAACACTGATCTAGAATGTTGACTGATGGAACCTATTCCATTCATTTCTTGTTGTTTCCCAGAAGAACATACATTTTCAAAGCCCTTCTCCCAATACAGTACTTTCAAAGACTTGTTCAACACAGGAATGGGTTCATATGTGCGTAGAATTTCCAGTAAAAAAAAAGATTCATATCCCAGAGCAGAGAAAATTCCACAGGGAGGCGGGTCTGGCACAAAAGGAGATTTACTCTATTACTTTTTCTGAGGAAATAATGCAACTGATGTTTGCTGCATGCAGCGCTGTGCTAAATAATGGAAGAAATTCAAATCACAGCAAAGCAAGCAACTTAAATTTTACTGGTCTAAACAATCAGTATAGAATGCATCAATTGTGAAAATGTCTAAACCTGCAAAGTATTGATAACTTTCTACCATTTGCTATCAATGCACCTGCTCATACTCAGCACACTAGATGTTCAAATCTTTGGATAACAAAATGAATTAAATAATTCCTTTTCACACAAAATTAGAAAACTGTGCTTAGAGGAGGGTATCTCAGCTGAATGTAAAAATTGAAATAATTTATTTTTGAAAATCAAAATATGTCTGGTGTTACAAATAAAATCAACTTTTATTCTTCAAAGATAATTTCACCAACAACCATCTTTAAAATGTTTCGAATCAATATATCAAGACTTCTGTGCTTCACTGCCTTTAATAAACCTCTCAGATTGAATAAAATTTCCTCCATAGCGGCAGAAAACGTCTGCAACCCGGCGCCGGTCCGCTGGCCCAGGGGTTGAATAAGGCCACTGCTCTGGGCTGAAGCACATCCTGCCCAGACAAGGAATGCTCCTGCAGTTCATCGCCGAGAGTGCGCTGTGCGGTCTACACCGACGCCAACGAATTCCCGGCAGGGAGGGAGCAGTTTTGATTCTTTGTACGGTACAAATAGAGAGACGTCCGCTATACCGGTGGGGATGATGGCAACCTTCTGCTGCTGGAGGCAGCAGCTTGTTTGAATCTCCTTCTCAATACAGTACAGTACTCGATATACAGGAATGGCATTCTAGAGCGATTTTCTGTATTCAGATAATCTCAAAGCAAAATTTTTTTTCTGGTCTCAGCATAATGCCATATGTAGACTTTACAGAGGGATATACTGGATAATATTGTTGAAAAATCGTCTCTCTATAATGGTACTGTATAATATGATTTTTCCATGCAATAATTAGCTTGAATCAACTGGGTTATTATAGTGTACCTTGAAATACGGTATTGTATTGGTCAGCGCTGTGTCTGTCCATGGCCCATATATTGCATATACTGTACGAGCAATTTCTAAAGTTTTCTTTGGGAATATTAAAATTTGCATTTTGCGCCGTGATATTATTTATACGAGTGTTCATCGTGCAGTATACATGAGAAAATAATGTGACATAGGTATAAAATATCAATGTAGCAGTAGTGTACTGTACTTATTCCTACCTTGAGCAGTTTTTAAAGTCTTGTTAGAGTATAGAAACTATAAACGTAGGATGTCTATACAACGTAATTTCAAATACTGTACATCAGCTATTATTGTGTCATCTCTCGCTTTGAGAATAAAAATTTAACTCAAATGAAACTGAAAACTATCCTTTTCATTTGGAACAAAAAAGCATTTTATAGTACAGCACATACATAATCAGAAAAATAAGTGAAATCATCAAATATCCAGATAGCAGCTCAAGCTGAAGCAAGAATCTAGTTGTATAGTCAATTCAGAATTCATATGTCATTGAATTTAAGTCGAAAAAATCAAGTTATACCGAACACGATGTGGAATCGTACAGTATATAAATGTCTTCAGCTCTCAAATGGTGTAAGGATCGTATAACACTCGACCTTCATCACGACGCAGAAGCATTATTATCAACATTTTTTATTGGAACTATGTATATATTTTATAAGGAGTACCGTTTTTCTGCAGTCGAGAAAAGCACAGTACAGTAATTGTGTAGATTCGTTTTTAAAAAATAATAGAAAGCACATTAATTTACTATGCAATTGCTGTATACAGCATAATAACTTAATAAGCACGTCCAGCTGATACTGAAATTGTATTCAAACTGGCCTTTATTTTTCTAAGATCAATTAATAAGATCTCAGCCTCTTATGCTGGTAATAAAGTTGAAAGTTATGCATCCATGAAATGTAGCAGAATGAGCCACCATAATTTTTCAAGTCACGTGTACTGTATATATGAAGAAATTCTGCTGAAAAATTTTCAATAAGCGCCCCAAATCTCTCAAACTTATACTGCATGCACATGATATATGTGTCGAAAACCTCGTTGATCAATGTCCGCATAATTTATCCAATTGCATTAGCTTCGGAATGTTATACTGTATACTCCAATGTATTGATTAGATTTTATGTATCGGACGTGCAGTACGTGATGGAAATCATATAAAGCAAAATACTGCTGTCCTACATATATACTGTACATGCATCAGTACACTGCTGGGAGATTGTGCGATGAGGGTATCGGCAGTTTCTGCGGCTGAGAAATTTCCAATTCGGGACAGGTCGGTGCTTCTACTACTGAGTACTGACTTCCATATATGAGACTCGCAGTTACTGCAAGTACTCATCCTGTATATACAGTACTGTACAAGTATTCCTCAGCTCTGAGACGAAGAAAGTCACTAGGGAGAAAGGAAAGAAGATTGAGTAGACGGCGACCTCTACATAATATAATATCAAATGCAGTGAACTATGTGTCCGCGGTTCGGCAAGATATAGCGTGTATGGATTGTAAACTGAGCCAACTGTTCATCGGTGGCGGGCACTGCCGAATCCGCGGAAATTCAATGTCACTGTACAGTACTTGACCAAGTGCTTCGAAAAATCGGATGTGGTCTGTTCTGGGTTTCAATTGGGGGGCTATGTCCCTCCCAATAAATTTTCCTTCCCTCCATCATTATATTTACAGATAATTGCATGAGGAGTAACTACTGTATAAATGTTGATGTTAACATGTAGCTTCACCCATAATAGAGGTAACTGCTGCAGTGCTGCTGATTTTATTATTCGCGGTCGATCTCTGGTCACATCATTGTTGCCGCATCAGATTAAACTGACAAATATTTGCGTTAGCCGTCGTCGGTGGTAATCTGATTTGAGAATTTATTTTAAAATTTGGATGTACTGTACTGCGATATTAATTGCGAGGTGTGTCTCTATGCATATCCCGGGTTTGCTGTCTTTCCTCGTCTGGTTTTTTACAGTATTAGGACAGTATTTACAGTGTTTACAGTATTTAGACAACCTGCAAGCTTAACTTCGACGATGATCATGGGATCGGTGCTGTATACGAAGACAAAAGTGTATGGACAATGGAAACGCTCCCTTTGCTTTCTTTCAACGCGATGCTTGAGGAAAAACGGATGGATGGTGAAGATTCTGCTATAATGCAAAAAATCCTTTATATGGTTACATCCGCCATTATGCCGTAATTTTCTTACAAGCTCCGCATCGAGTCCGGTCCCGATCAGCAGTCTGGATTATCAGCGATTCATTCAGTCTGTACCTCGTCCCGATGACAAAGCGATTAACTGCAATCTTGTCCGCTAGATGGCACTCAAAGACAAATGCAGATAAACTCGTCTAGGACAGCAGCCGTCCAACAAATCAGATGCATTTTTTACCGTGGTGGTTCAAGTTTGCCAAACTGCTTCAAATGGATACGGAATCGTGTGTAAAGTACAGTACTGTATGCTGTAGGTAGATTATTTTCACTTTTTAAGTTTAAACATAATAATTTTTTCAAGTTTTTAAGCTCATATAACTATGAAGGGGATTTCTCTAATAACACACTTTAAATACAAGAGACATGTGTCATAAGGATACCCGCGCCTTTGCAGCTCATCTGAGGTACAACTTCAACATTTTACTTTTCAATGAAATGAGTGAAAAAGAGAGGGCATGGTTTGCCTACTCATACAGTACTAAGATTTGAGAATTCCAAAAAGTGAACAGTTCAAAATAGTCAGGATAACTGCAATTTATTACTCTACCTGGTTAATTTCTAGAATTTATACAAATGTAGGCACATATATTTCGTCAGAAAAACAGAGGTTTAAAATGTTTTATGGTCACAATATGTTATGGCAGAGCCAGTCCACATGCAGAGGAATTCCATTGCAGCAGATTTTTAAAAGCATACAGTATATTGTACTCATGAATCATTCATGATTTATTTGCCCTTATTGAAAAAGAAAACACCACAAAACTGCTGGTGATCATGACAGCTAGTATAAAGTTATCATGATCATCTACAATTCTACATTATTATTGTGAATGTCTTGCTGCTGAAATCAATTTCTTTCCAGGAAATCACTCAATAAAAGCATAGCTAAATGAACATTTGAAAATAAGAGTGTGATTATATAAGAATCAAATAACTTTAGTGTTGCCCAAGCTTTAAACCTTTGATGTCCTTGGAATTGCTGCAATTAACAGGATTTCCTTCAGTTTGGTAAATTTCCTTTGCTCATGTACATTGCCATTAATATATACTGTATTAAATTTATATTGGGGACATATGTTGCCTCAATATAAGTTGGTATAATATTCAAGCTGAATCAAAAAGAGAAAATCAGCAAAAATAAGAGATGATAATGAGCCCAGGACAGGGGTCAGAATTCCTTCTTGGAATTCCTGGGTTAAGGATAAAGTGTATTTCACACAGCATAATAACTACTCAGTGAACTCTTGCTTCAACTGCTGGATTGACCTGGAATAATTCTCTACATACCTATTCTTCTCTCTTGACTCAACTATATAGCTCATCATTTAATAATTAACCTTCATTAGGTTTTACCATTTTCTTTTGAGTTGGGGATGAAACTCTAGCAAATATTGAGAGAGTATACATCAATGATGGCATGCTTGCCTAACAGCCATATTACATACCGTTTAATATGTTTAATATTTTTAATGATGGCAAATTTTTGATACACAGCGCAATGTCACAAAAATGCTTGACATACTTGTGATTGAATGAATGTATCTGAAGAACAAAACATGACGAACTTTTAATATGCATCATGAATTCATTATTAACTCATCTCCAATAACACAATGAACTGCTGCATGTGCCCCCATTTGTGCTGTCAAATCAGCTAGCATCAAGGAAAGCCCCTGGTGAAAATGCATTTCAGCGCAATCGTATACTGTACTGTATCTATTTTGATAGAAGTGAATACTGATTTGAAAATGGATGGGAAATTCCTTTTACACCGGAAGAATATAAGGGCCGGGGATTTGTGTTCATATCCGCGGAATTGCCTCCGCGGAAAGGACCACCGCGGATGTGGACGTCCCCCTGGTTCATAAGCCGCTCCCTCTGCCGTGTCTGTCGTTGCCTCGCCTGTCCTACAATGTGCTCTCTTTGCGCTCCCTCCGTTGGTTGCCAGGAAATGCTGGAAGCATGTCTGCGTTTCGTATGCGCTTTTAAACCGCCATTTTGTCGAAGCATTGGAACTGAGCTCGTCTGTATTGCGCGTGTTTTCCACTTCGAAGGAGCATTCTTGGCGAGTTTCTAGAGAATTCAGTACAATTTATTAGCGCATATGTGGTTTATGTTTTACTGAGGGTTGTCTTCCACAGAGCCGGCGATTACCGGTCATGTGATTGAATGAGGAGAAAAGTGACATGGCGGGTCTCTTGATTCTCCCTTAGGTGTGCATTGTTAGTGCTTGGTTCCTTGGAGGAAACCATATTTCCATGATGGCGTAAGTTCCGAAACACAAAATTGGGCGCAAAATCTGTGTGAATCAAAAGGTAGTGCCGATTTACCGGAACTGATTTCCGGAGCTCCGTGCCCACGAGCATGTCAAGCGTGACACCAGGTCCCAAGCCCGGGTCTGGAAGAATCCGTCGATCACGGCGGATTTTTGATGGCGATGGGTTCACGCCGTTGTCTGGTGTTGCGAAAACTCCTCGTGGTAGAGGTCGTGGCCGGGGAAGAGGAAGGTCTCGTGGCAGTGGAATAAGTGTTCGCGGAAGAAAATCCGGCATTGCTCGAGGAAAGTCTGATAGACCTCGTGGTGGGAGCCAGTCTCATCCCCGTTCCAAGCCACCGAGCGACAATGAGGACTATGATGGCTATTTCATGTCGGACGAGTATGACGAAGATGTTGAAACTCGGGAGTACCTTGATTCCGAATCCGACTCGGATTCCCTCGGTTTGGATGAAGACTTTCTTGACAATGTCAGCGAAGTGGGAAGTGCATCCCCCGGATTAGTCTCACGATCGCCGTCTCCCTTACCTGTTTGGCTTCAAGATCGTCCTGATCTCCCTGTCTTGGTACTGCCGCCGTCTTCTGAAGACCTGCTTATCGAAACCCCGCTTGTCTTGCGTGCATTGTCTGTCTACGAACTGATCATGCATTTCAGCAGGGCCTTCCGGTTATCACCATTCAGATTTGAAGATTTTTGTGCGGCTTTAGCTGCAGAAGAGCAGAGCACACTTCTTTCTGAAATGCATATGCAATTGCTTAAGGCAATCCTAAGGAATTGTGACCAGCAAGCAGTTACGTTTGGTGCACCCGATCTCAGAGACGTCATCAACATAGATTTCTTCTTCTTGGATTGCATGACGTGGCCCGCAGTGCTGAAGTCCTACTTCGAAAGCCATTCAAAGTTCATGGATGCCCTTCACATAGTAACCGAAAAGAATTATCCTTATTGTGAAGCTGAAGATCGTTTGGTAGTTCTGGAAGCATTGGTAGATGAGCTCATGCTATCAAATTCCGTTCGAGATCAAGTTAATAATTACGATGGCAAAATTCCGCATGAGGATCATTGTCGAGGATGTCAAACATTGGGGGAATTGTTGTGCTGTGATACTTGCACTGCCGTTTATCACCTGGGGTGTTCTCAACCACCGCTACTTGACGTTCCGACAGAGTCGTGGCAATGTCCCATCTGTGTCGCAGAGAAGGTACGTATATCTTATGAAGCACTGTATTATTGACATTCGGATAACAGCGGCTGTTCGATTTGAAGGTTGCCGGCGTAACTGATTGCGTGAGCCTTGGAGATCGACTATCCATTCGTCAAGAGCCTCTCGGCTACGATCGTCATGGGAGGAAGTATTGGTTCCTGTGCCGGCGTTTGTTGGTGTGAGTTTTTCGAAATTTTGCTTTCATGCAATTCGTGCTTCATTGATAATATCTTGCAGAGAGAATGAATCCACTGGTGAAGTTTGGTATTACTCGACTGAGACCCAACTGGACGAGCTTTTGTATGTTGTCGACCCTGATGATCTTGAAGCACAGTTGTGCGAAAGAATTATTACTGTTAATGAAACTCTGCGAGAGCAGATGAGAATCACTTTTGAAATCACGGAACGTCACAAAGTTCACGGGAAGCAAGTTTATTTGAACTTGGAAATCGGTTAGTGTGTGCATTACATCTTCGAAAATTTTCGTTTTTCACATGCATGCCTTTCAGACGAATCTAAAAAGCGTATAGAAGATCTCAAGTATGTTGCGGAAAAGGCGGCTGAGGAGAAAGCTCAGCAAGCTGCAGCGAAGGCAGCTGAAGCAATGGAAGCAGAGCAAGTTTTAGCTGCAGCGCAGCTTGAGGAACTGAACGTGTTTTCTCAAGAGGTACTAAATGAATTATGATTTCAGTTGCATTTTCTTTATCTCCTCTTTTTTTTTCCGTTTCAGTCCGGGGAGGGCCAGTCGTCTGAGGGAGTTTCTAGCCGAGGTATGTTCATTATGTCGTGTTGATGATTTCGATTCTTTAGCTTGATACTTCTGCAGTTGAACCAAGTGCGCAAGGCGTGAAATCCGCCGAGATTCCGAAAGTAGGCGGAATGCTGACAAGGATAAAAACTGGAACTATCATGCCAACAAAATATGCCGTTGAAGATGGAAAGTCTTCTAGTAAACCATCTTCTCAACGAGTTGACTTATCCAGACCAAAACTTGGCAGTAAGTCTCAGCATATAGGCTTTTTTCCATTTGAGAGCCGCGTGTTCCACGAGCGTTTGTTTTCCTAGAATTTTTTGGGTCTGCCTCGACTCGAGCTACCAATTGTTCAGAAACGTAACTTCTGTGCAAATCTCGATGCAGTATTTGGTTTTGCAGGCGGCCCTTACAAATTAGGAATGGAAGGAAATCATAAGCACTACATCAACCAGTACACCTCGAATCCTCTGGCATTGAGCAAACAGCAACATCAAGAAGAAAAAGATCGTCGCACTCAGTTAGCTCGTAAATTTGCCCTGAACCAGGCGAAAGAATTCGAATGGACCGGCGTTGTCAATGGTAAGTCAATTTTAAGCACCGCAAACTCCGGTTAACGCTTATTTTCTTGTTTTTGCAGGATCGGAAAACATGTCAATTCAGACGCTTCGACAAACCGTCCTGAATCTTCAGCAGCAGATTGCAGATCCGTTTGTAATTCCGAACTGGCCTAAGGTTCATCCAACCTGGAATAAGCTGATTCGAGATGCTAATGCAGTGTCTCACTTTCGTCTTACGCTCACTGTATTGGCACAATGCGTCAAAACCCCCGTTTTGATGTCAGTTTGGAACGAGGGTGGTGGTCACACGAGGTGCGTAGACATCGTAATGTTCTTATACTCTGGTGTTTTCCTTATACTCGTGCGAAAGTCCAGCTTCCTTCTAAATCATCTCGAGTATCTATTTTTGTCGTGTTTCACCGAAATCATGGCAGGTTATGTTCTCTAATGCAGTAATGCTGTATTGAAAGACTGCAATGACTCTAACTGTAGGATTTTTCAACCCGTGCTTGGGAACCTGCCTGGTGTTAAGGAGTATTGCCGAGAAAATAAAGCGAAGTTTGGTGTGAGTAGGTACTTGTAAAATCTTGTAATTATCCCAGTTATAACGAGAGAAGGGATGTATTAAGCTGATGATTTTCAGAAGGAAAAAAATCAAGCACTAGTGGGTAGAGTATGAAAAACTGTAACCCTGAACTAAAATGCCCCAGGTTCGAGTGAAGGAGATACAGTAGTTGTGGACAGAATTCAATAGATTACGAAAACCAGGAATGGCTCTGGACATGAGAAATCGTGCATTTTTTTAGAATTAGTACTCCTTATTTGACAGTTGAAAAATCTAAATCAAATGGGTGAAGAAGGACTTTTAGTTCGTAATTGTCGAACAAAGAATGTTGGAAATTTAAATTTTTACTAAAACTTTTCATCATATGCCATTCACGCAGGACGAATGGCATCAGTCTTTTGTCGGGTAATTCACCTTATTTTGCCGACTATTNCGAAATTATTTCTAACGCCTGTGACCTATGGCTTAGTTTTCGGGCGATGTCTGTATATCATCAGAGGTGCCGGAATATTATGCTGGTGCTGATTTTATGAAAAAGAAATTTATTTTAGAAACGCAGTCTTCCAACTGAAAGTGATAAGTGAACGCATGGTTTCGTTTAAAAAAGTTTTGACTTGGTATCTTGAATTCATTTTAGACTCGTGATGGAAACCGTCACTGATCGTGAGCAGCAAAAGAAACGGGAGAAAAAAGAAGCCAGAGCACGGGAGGCCATGGAGGAGTTCAGCAAGATACAAGGAACTTACGTCAAGTACACGTTGGGATTGAAGCATCAAGTTGCAAGACTCAAAGGCGAAGATTATCGAGTACACGGAAATGGAGGCTGGTGTTGGGTTTCCAAATCTCGGATGAAGCGATCATTGGATGCCCGCACTTGCGGTTTGCGTAAAGGGCCACACAAGTGCATTGTGCAGACGTCTGGAGGTATATACTGCATATTACTGCTGTGAATTTGAAAGAAAGAAATGTAATTATTTTTTCTTTTTCTTGTAGGACTCGAGTGTGTTACCACAGATGAAATTGAGAAACGCTTGGCACGATTTCCTGACGCCCTGATTCTTCCCCCGGCATCAAGACTGCCTGACGATGCCATGGATGACATCGGTGATATTTTCAGTCCGGAAGATGATGAAGCAGAAAAGGAAGAATCTGCCCATGGAATCTTGAAAGCAAAATCGCTCGAAAGTTCACGTAAGTGATGTTTCGAATGCTATTTTCTCTGGTGACTTAATTGGAGACAGTAATTCGTTTTACACGCCAATTAGGAAATTTACGTTGGCCTTGGAAATTCGTGGGGTCTTTGCTTATAAAGTATTCCATGGAGTTCCCCTACGCAAAATTATTTCCTCTGCATTTTTAATCTTTTGAATATCGAAAAATATTTTTTCGTTGGTGAGTATAAATAATGATTCGTTTGATACTGATCCAGTGACCCGAGAGAAGTTGATCACATTGTTGCCGCCCGTGAATCCAAGCCTGCTGGGTATCGTCGACGTCAGCGCCGCTTTAAGTGACGAACTTCCCGAAGGCGGGGTAGATGCAGAAAACGCGGAGCGACGTTCGCTGTATCCAAAATATGGGAGGACTGGCGTGTTGGATGGTTTATTGTCAGCACGACGACTCCAAATGGCGGAGGCGAACGAAGTCGTAGAAAGACTTATCATTCGGAAAGACCCAAGTGCCATCACTGCCTTGTTGGAGGCAGAAGATTCCAGGAAAGATGAGCCGATTCCTTTGCCTGATATTGAAGTGGAAGATGATGAAGTGCGGGATGCGCTGCAGTTTTTGCGTGACTCTAACAGTGGTCCAGACAACCAAGCGGTACGTTTTTTCCGTTTAACATGGGATTTGGTACTTCTAACGTCCAAGACCGATTTTCCTCTGTCGAAATTCCTGGCAGTTACTACCCGAGTCAGTCTAGCTAATTAGATTAATCTTGATTTCTGAACTATCATGAACGAACTTATTTGAACTTTGCTGACGAAGTAGCCAAGTAGTTAGTGTTGAATGGTTTCTGCTTCGACTGTCAAGAAGAGCCGTGTATGAAAAATTCGGTCAACTAACGTTTTCCGGAATATTCGTGTTGAAAGTGTTCGTGTTGATGGTGTCTCGTTCATTCTGTCAATTGTGAAAATCGCTGCTGAATTCCTGCTCCTTCAGAACTCAGAACTGTGATCTTCTCTAATCTCAACGAATTTAGATTGAGGTTCATGCATGTTTTAGTGCGAGTGAAAGAAGGTTAAATAACCTTCGTTACTCCTTCAGGGTTTCCAAAGGATTTTGGAACTTGGAAAGGAGACCTATCCATGGCTGAGTCTGCACTTCACGTGTTATTCGCCGAACTGTCAAATGCCTAGAGGTAAATCTGCTCCTCCACCTCCGCCTGGGACTCCGCTTTGCTACTCGACCGGATGCAGGAAACGGATGGAGTGTCACAGACGTCTTGCTGATTTAAAGAAAGCCCTAATGGTCATCAAAGAACATCGCGACAAAAACAAAGCCGAGCAAGCCGTGCGAGAAGCTCAGCGTCAGGAGCGTCGACGGAAAATTATCGACGCTGATCCGGGTCCCGAAGACATCATTGTGTATCAGTGTAAAACTAAAGTGACTTTGCGTGCCGACGTTTTGACTGACGAGTTCCCGGCGAAACGAAAGCTCGATAAGAAGAAAACGTCGGGTGGGATCTCGAACTCGTTGATCCCATTGACATCTCGATTCAAGGGAGCCAATTCCGTGTCAAATCTGCTGCTTCCGCCGAAATACGAAGTTCGGAGGTGCTCCAGACGCAAGGGAAAGTTCAACTTCTCAGGATTTTTGTACAGTGCGAAGGTAATTTGTCAATCGGAAGTTGTGTGTATTTTTCAGTTCTCCTAGCAAAATCAGGTTACACCACTTTGTACAGTATGTATTTTTTTCAGTTGTACAGCACAGTACTGTATTTATAATGTACAGTACAAAACTATTTTTATTTAAATGTGAAACTTACACATTATTCTAACAATTCTTGAAAATTATTTCGACAGGAGACCAATATTCAAAATTATGCCGAAAACTGAAGGATATGGATAGGAGCAATATTTTCGTAGATCAATTTAAAATTTTAGCTTCAAATTCAAACTTTGAAAATATTTAAAAATATGACGGAAGCAAAACCACATCCGCAAGCATTGTATGTTAGAGTTATGATGTGTTCGAATTACTGTACTTGATATTTTGGTTGGAACAACTTGCGAAAAACATTCTTGTTCATTTCGTTGACCATATTTCATAGATTTCTTTTCTGGTTTTCTATCGGAAAATGACGACGTATTCCCGTCTCCTGATTTTTTATTTGTACTGTACCCTGATCGCCTAACGATATTCCTTTGCCTAAACAGAATCTTTTGTGGGTCGAATTTTGTATCCATCTTAGATTCGGTCATTATGTTTCGATTAGGCTTGTCTACATTCTATATTGAAGTCGGTCACAGATGTTCTGCAGTTCGCATTGGTGTTTTAGGCGCACCTAATTTTTCATCCGAAATTATTGAAAAAATATGGGGTAGGTGAGTAAATTCTGTTTTCAAAGTATCTAGGATAATATTAACGACTTGTTTGAACAGCAACCATTTTCGCTGGATGGACGGATCAGACAGGAAACTGCAGTGTACATATTTTTTGTTTATGGCTTCTTTTCGCTAAAATTATAGCTATTGCGGTTTTAACTCGACGGTCTGTCGACGGTTGTTCTGTTGTTCAGTAGACTTGATCATGAATGGACATGAGGAGATGATATTTTAAATATGATTTTTGATTTGTTTTTAGCAATTTCCGCTTCATTATTGGCCGTATCCTTGCCCGAGGCCCTCCTTCAAAACAACATGGCTTTGGCATTGTTCACGAATGCGTTCAGTGCACGAGGCTGCCTTACAGACCAGGCTTCTTTGGGCTTGCGTTCGTTGGGATTCGATGAGCGTAAGTTCCTTTTTAATTCGAAGGGTTCTGTCATTATCGGTGAATAACCTGGTATTTATTGCAGATGCGTCCACCAGCCGATGCGAGAGCTTTTGCTCCGCAGGTTATGACGGATGACAACGATATTATTCGAACAGAGATCCTGGATAAAAGAACTTCGGGAGAATTCAATGAGAAAACGCAATATCTCGTCCGGAAAGTAGTCATTCCAGTTGATACTCCGAAAGCATCCGTACGAGGTACCCTAGCTTCGTATTCTGTTTTTGCCGTTTCTTCGGAAAATACTAAGAATTTTTTTTCTTCAGAAATTCCGTCGAGGCTAGGTCTAAGAACTCGCCGTTCACAACTCACGGAAAACCTGAACCAGTCGCCAACTGTTGTAGAGGACTGGGTTTTCGAAGATGCGTTGGAGTTGTGGGAGATCAAACGGTTCCACGAAGGGTAAGTACAGTCCGGTTCTTCGAATCCCGAAATGATGATTCTTGCAGTATGAGATAGATTTCTCAGCAGAAAGGAAAAGGGGTCAGACTGATATGTTTCCGGTCGATTGCAAGAAATAACTTGACGTTAAAATCGTGCGCTTGATTCATCTTCAAGGTTGGAGAAGGCATCTCATCTTTTGAAATTGAAAGAGAAGGGACAGCATTTCATTGACCAACAAACCTTGTTGATGGGCGAGAAACGCGCCAAGTTGGAGAAGGAGAATGCTCTCAAAGTGGAGCGTGACGAAAAGAGAAGAGAAGAAATGGGCTGGGCTGGATCTGCTGCGAAACTTGCTGTGTTAAGTGCTTCGAAAGATGCCAACGTATCGCTTTTGACGGAATCGGGTTCTCCGACCCTCAGCACAATTGCACCGGACGGCACGAAGCGACCAAATGCCGAGATGAACGGTAAATCCAAGGAAGTCCACTTGATCTGACTGTATTGAAAAAATGTATTGCGTGAAGAGCGGTTTTCCTCAAAGGGTTTCCTAAGCGAATGAATGAAATTATTTCATTTTCCCATCTGTGCTGAAAGAAGCTCTTCTTTCACGTCTGTGGAACTTCGAGCTAACTTGTGTATCTTGTCGTTAACAGGACGAACACAATCGAATTTCTCATTCGTTTTTTTTTATATTTTGACGTGGGAGAGGTTTCTTTGTCGTGCCTCAAGGTTTTATATAATCAAGAATAGCGACTTCGATGAAGTTTATGCTATATTCGGGCACTCCCGTATCGTTAATTGGACTAAAACTTCCATCGCTCAATATCTTTCAGCCATGTTTGAAGAAACTTTGAAGCTACAACGATTGAAGCGGAAACGCTTGGGCGGAGAACCCCAATATTCGACCTCTCCTGCCCTCATGGAAATGCGAAAGCGTGAAAGCGGTGGTGAAGGCGACTTTTTGGCATTTTGCCGCAATGTTGCGCAAAAAGAAGGCCTGAGCGAGTCGAAAGTCAATCAGACAGATGGTTTGTCAAAGCTTAGATTTGAGGTCTCTTTGTGGTTCGAGTCAACCGCTAGTTACGCATGTTTCAACAGGGAATAAAGTTGCCCGACCTCCGACTGCGAATCTGTCTTCAACTCGAATCGTCCAGCTTGGTGATAAGAAAGGCTGGGTCATTCGAGGTCCGCCACCAGCTGGATTAGGCAAGAGCATTCCCAGGCTTGTCATGCAAGGATCTCAACCAGGCTCACCTGCCAGACTCATTGTTCGACAGAACAAGACTGTCCTTTTGGTAAGAACATAAGCGTGTCAGAGTCCCTTCAAGCTGACTTTTAACTCCTATTATTTGCAAAAAAGTAATGACCGGGCATTTTTTTCTATATTTTGGTGACGTCGGGTTATTTCAAGTCTAGTTTCCTATTCAGACGTCGCTTGCTTGAGGCTCAAGAAAGGGAATGCAAAATTTCGAACAGCGTGCATCATTAGTTTTTTCTCATACAGTATTTTTTTTTTTCCACAGAAACCCGATATGCCATCACCAGTTCAGCCGCAACTAGAGACAGATCAGCAAAACACAAACGAAGTAGTCGTGAGTTCTGCTTTAGCTGAACCGGAAGCATCAAATGCTCTGTCCGGGCAGCGAGTTGCGTTCACCCCACTTCCGGATGGTAGAATGGGCGTCGTCTCTCTTATACCCGGTCAACAAATAGTCAAAGCTGCCGACGGAACCCTGCACCTAGTCTTGAATGCCCAGTCCGCAGGCACACAGGAAACCACGATATCTATGGATGATGGGTCGCATGTCGAAGTGCCGCATTATGACCCGAATTTCGGTCATACGGAAGGCGGTGATGGTGAAGCCCTTCATGATTCGTTATTGGGTTCGAGTGGGCACGTTATGGTGCAGAATCAAGTGCTGCATCAAGAGCAGTTGCTGCAACCTGGTGAAGAGCTTTTATCGGTTGGAACGGAACAACTGGTGGACGAGTCGCAGCAGTCCTTGTTGACCATGTCCGGACTGAGTCAGAACTCGCCATTGAATATCCACCGGGAAGTGCCGAATTCACAATCGTCATTTTCTCGCGGTGACCACGGATTTGCCGCGATCAAGTCCAAAGCCAGAAGCAGGAACAAGCAGACTGGGGTAAGTTTGAATTCTTTTACTTCGACATGTTTTGTTTATGTATTTTTCCAGTCTTTCAAATGGTTCTACGTCGTTTGTCTCGTGGATCTGCCGCTATGAATGTCATGAAAAGAAAGCTCTTATTTTAATTTTGTTTGATTTCTTCAGTTTTTATTTTGTAGGGCCTGCCACATCGTTTCTACTTCTTTAATGCAGTAAAATCTCGGTACAACGAAGCTGTCGAGACCAGGAAAAACGCTACAATAAATTCTTTCCAAAGCGATTTGAATAACATTTTTGCTATTGGACGGGGACCTGAAAAATAAATTCTGTTTACTTAATGATTCTTTATACCAAGATTTGCTGTGATCAGATTTTACTGTAGTTTCACATCCGTTTCACGAAATTGCTTTTGCAAATACGATGAATCTTCGAGATTTTCCGGTTTTCGTTACTGTCTAAAGGAAGAGTTTGTCTTTTGTTGTTTTTTTGTGTCTTTATTGAATTATTTTCACATGCCTTTTTCATGTATTTCAGCCGATCGTGAGAATAGTTCCAGGACCGAATGAGCCCACCGTTCTTTGTGACGTAACCCTCACAGCGCAGCAGAAAATCGCTCTCCGTGCCTTGCTGCCCGATTCAATGAAAACAGGTAATTTGTATTTTATTCGTATTACGTGAATTTTACTTGATGGATCCAATAACTTTTTTCTTGCAGTACAAAACACAAATCAATCGATTTATATTCAATTGCCACCTGCGCAAGTTCTGCGGCCGTCGACTGGTGGACAGACGAACCCGTTGTTATCCGAAGCCACACGTAAAAAAATACCTGGAGTGAGTGAAGATGATAATCAAGCACAAGCTTGCGTTGATGAAAATGATCTCCAAGCCGCACTCGAGTCCATTACGCGCTTTCCGGTTCGAAATGTAAGTAATGAATGCTAATGTCCCGATATTGAATTTGTTTATATTTTGTGGATGCATTTTCTGATGACGTTTAGCGCCAGAAACCAAAGCGTCCCCAGATCCAGAAGAGAGGCTCACTCGGCGAAGATCATCCGTTTGGCAGCTCGAAACGTCAGGATCATTTTGTACCTGATGTTGTTGAGCACCAACCCCGTGCCTCGGAACTTATGCCGCCGGTTGTTGACATGCCGATGGACTCGAGAGAATTCATCGTTACGTCGGACTATGTAAAACAAAGTGAGTTCGCTGAACATTAATCCGAGCTCTGTGATTCGTGCTGAAGTAATTTCATACTGAACGATGTTCTAAATGAAGCGAAAATATGTGCCACGGCTAGTGTATCCCATAGCCTGTCGGATGTACTGAAGACTTACTCTTGTAATCTCAATGACGGACAATTTTATCGTTTCTTGAAACATTTTTCGATCCTGTAAGAAACCCCATATCTCGAGTCCGTGATCTTATTCTGTTTCGTAAATGTCAATCGAATTTCAAGAAGTTGTCTTGGTCTATTTAAAGATTGAGGTGACATCTGCCGGTCGCGCGCAAGCGCGAAGGGCGGAATGAAGCCAATCAGCACAATGCTGTAACTGTATTTCATTTACTAGCTATCCAAGCGGCATTGAAGCAGTCAAACCTCAGCGATGGTATGGCGAAAAAATTGCATGCTATGCAGAAGATGCAAGCGGAGAAAGACGCTGTTGCCGCGGCGACGATGGCGACTGTTCAAAAAACATCGGATGAAGATTACGACCATTTCGGTGAACTGGGCACGCCAAAGAAAGTCGCCGCCAAACGTAAAGCGCCCGAACCTAGTCCCTCCCCGAGGAAGCGAGTTCTGGTGGAAAAAGTCAAGTGGGTAACCATGCCTGTTGCGGTTTGTTTCTGTAGAACGAAAGCATCTTTTAGTCGGAGGTGTGGAACTTCTCTATCTTCCCTCCTCCTCAAACGGGATGCGAAAACATTCTAGCTGGGATTTGAAACCGCCTTTTTGCTGAAAATCGGGATGGCGTGTCGTACCCTGCTAACAGTGTCAAATTCGGACATCCTCACATCAGAAACTCTGTAATGCTTTTAATTTTTTGCTGTTGCAGAAATTCGCAACCTGATCGAGAAATGCTTGCCGTTAAAACCGATGAACTGCGGAAAGAGATCGTGAGAAAGCGAAGCCAGTGGAACTACGCTTTGAAAAAGAAATATGCGGTGAGTTTATTTTTCCTTGAATCGAATGATCTTTATGCAATGGAAGGTATGTTTTTCATTTCGTTGTTCACCATTGATGTGCTCGTAATTTGTCGGGAATTAAAAAAAAATCGAAATCCTGAGTACTGTAGTTCGGAATGTCTCTAATGAACGGTACTCTTAAGAGGATTCGTTTTTCTCATAGAAAAGAGTTTTGGACATGGAAATGTCTAGTGACGAGGAGAAGAAGAAGCCAAGCGCAGCTAGATTACCCGTGTCTTCCCCGGCAAAGAAGCAACTCAGCTTTTCTCCGCGACACAGAATTTCGTCACCACCACCACCACAACCACCGACTGCGAAAAGCCCACGACGGGAAGACAAAAAGTTCGTCGAAAAACTTAACAAGCTTGCCAAGGATGGGCGAAAAAGAAAACCGTCGGTATCCGAGTCGGACCGAGAAATTCTCAAGAAACCAAAGTTATCGCCGAAGAGTTCTCCAAGTGCGAGTGGTGTAGAGTCAAATCTCGTTGATTGGTCTATTCGCGGTAAAACGAAGGCTACCGCTCCGAAGATGAAGAATACCGAAGCCCTGGCTGCCAAATATCGCAAGAAAGTTGGCCGCAAAAGAAAATCTGACGACGATAAATCTAAATCTTTCAGCGACAAGAAAGCTGGAAGAAATAAGGAAGAGCTGTTCTGTTTGTGTAAAACGCCTTATGACAATCAGAAGTGAGTTATTATTAGATGTGTCTGGTTCATTCGTGCCAAAAGGAAACGGATCAGTTTGAGACCTCCATTTTTTTGACAGAATGTTCATTCCTGAATGTACCGTAGTATTTCTCTGAACACGAGATAAAAAATAATTTTAAATTTGAATAACTTGCTCAGCTTTTGGAGATTTTATGCAGTATTTATTTTCGCTCATGTCCCATGAAAATTGAGCTTGGAGTCCGCTCAGTTCTCATTTAATTGACAGTTTACCTGAATAATTTCGATTATTTCACGTTTAAAGTTTCTGCTTTCGATTTATGTTTCAGGTTTTACATCGGCTGCGATTTCTGCGAGAATTGGTATCATGGATCTTGCATAAATGTTACACCTGCACAGGCCACCACGATGAAACAGTACAAATGTCCCGAGTGTCAAGCCAAAGAAACTAAGCCTGTCGCATCGAAAAGTCCGGCTGTACCGGAGAAGGATGCGAAAACGCCGAAGTCAACCAAGAAAATCAAGTCTGAGAACGAATCAGAACCCGAGACAAAACCCACTCCCGCGACTTCGTCGCGAAAAACAAAACCGCCCGCAAAGTACACCAGCGTTCCTGAATCATCACCCAACCCTCGAACGCCGAAACAGAAGGTGAAAACTGAGTCGGTGCAAAACGGAGCCGTGTCTTCCAAATCGAAGGGAAAGTCGCCTATGTTGACATCTGCGAAGGCATCACCTCTTATTAAAACAGAGAAGAAGCCGCAAAAGCAAACCAAAGTCGAGGCTAAGTCTGCAAAGAAAGATTCGACTCCGGTCGCGTCGAGAGGAGGTACCAAAGACAGTGTGAAGTCGAAATCGGCTTTGAAGGATACCGCGAAATCTTCGTCGAAAAAAGACGTCAAAAAAGGAAAAAAGAAGCAGGACGCGGATTCCGAGTCGGATGAGGTCTATTGCACGTGTCGCAAACCCTATGAGCCTACGAAGTAAGTGCTTGATTTGCTTGACACGGGTCAAATAATTTTTAATCCGTGAACAGTTTTTGACGCTTCTGATAAATTTTAAGGCTGTAATTCCTCTAGTGCAAAAGAAAATCGGCTTGGAGTTAGTTGGAGTCACTGGCTTTTACAATTACAGTACTTCCTGCCCAGTCATTCCGAATTATTTTAACATTTTGGTTCCGCTTGAGCATTTCGTTGAAAACTGTCGTGATCGTTTTTGTTGTTGACGATTTTCTCGCTTCAGCAATGTCTTTGAACCTACTCCATTCAACACCCACCCATTTTCATTCACTTCTCCGAGTGTCAGTCAAAATTCGAAACATAATATAAACAATCGGCTTTCCCCCTGCACAGTAACTAAACGCGAAATTAACCTACAAGACAGTGTTGTGAGTGTCGCGAAGAAGTTCGTAATGAAAAGCAATATCTCTTTCTCATGATAGGTTTTACATCTGTTGTGATGAATGCGGGGATTGGCTCCATGGAACTTGTGTGGGCATTTTGGCGTGCGAAGCTGAAAACATCAAACGGTATTTGTGTCCCTCGTGTGGACCAAAGACTCCTTTGAATAGTGTCAATTTCTCAAGGTTGAAACAAAACACTTTGGACGAACTGAAGGCTTTCATTCTCGACATCAAAGTAAATTTGACGCGTATTTTGAAGCTTTGAAAAATTCTGACGTGATTCTCTGATATCCGCAGAAATTGAAGCATGCCGATCCTTTTCTTGAATTGGACTTCAAAAAGGAACCGGTTTATAAGAAAATTATTTCGGAGCCTATGGGTGAGTTTAAATCGTGATTCACTGTTTTGATTATCTTTCGAGTTCCTACTTTCTCAATTTTGCCATTTTTATCTAACGATTGAACGTTCATGTCCGAATGTTTTCCGATTTAGATTTGAAAACGATTGAAGATAGGCTGAACGAGGGAGAGTACCTTAAACTCAAGGATTTCATTGCCGACTTGGTGCGGATATTTAGCAACTGTCGGATATTTTATCCGGATACTTCGGAGCGCTTCCAAGCTGCGACGAAACTGGAAGGGGATGTTAGTAAAAAGATAAAGGCTTTTCGTCGTAAGATTGCCCGCAGCCTAAATCTGGACGCTTCTGGCCTTTGAAAAAGCCGCTTTTATGGGGATCTAACGTTTGATCGTTGAGCAATGCGGACGAACGATCTCCTAGAAAACAAAACGATTGCCTGTTCGAACCTTCGGAGAACCGTCATTTGTGTGCGCGGAGACGCTTCGGGTTCATTTTTCCTTTTTGAGTTGCTTATTTTCATCACTGTTTTTTATTATTAATTTTGTATGGTTGAGGTTTTCGTGTGCAGAAATTTGTAATGTGAGATGAGCCAAATCGTCGTGCTAGACATTGCTTATTTATTCTGTCTTACGTGGCGATCAGAGTACAATTCTTAATCCCACAAGGTAAACGCATATAAAGGTTTTTGTATATTTGTGGAATTCTTATTCCTTGACCCAGCTTCTTTTGAAAGATGTTATTTTGATTCTCCTGCTGACGTTCCGTTTGGATTCACACGAAAATGTGACCGACCCTTTGTCTTGGATTTACTTTTCGCCTCTACAATGACGATTTTCCTTTGCTCTCGGTATTCGGATGTGAGTGGAATGAATTTATACAACATGAAAAGAAACTTCGTTTCGTATTACTCATTACTGCTTCTTTCTTTCCTAGTTTAATGTGCTTGAATCAAGCTATTTTTCTGTTCGGTACATTTCCGGCTTGCAATAGGTACCTGCTCTGTCGATGGGAGAGTGAAATTTTACTCCCAGTGAACCGGGAAGAAATGAAGACCAATGCATCTCGAAGTTCAAAAACTGAGGACTTGGAAGACGAAGAGAAGAAGAAACCTGCTGGAAGGATGTCAGCGTACGCTTATTATTTACAAACGTGTCGAGAGGAGTTGAGAGATCGTTTTCCGAACGATAAACTGGATTTTTCTCAATTCACGAGGATGTGCAACGACCGATGGAAGGTGCGCGTAAAGCAATGTTGTGTTCAGGTTAAGTGAAGTCGTTATCCAACGTAACAATGAAAGTAAGAAGCCGAAGCTTCATGTAGTACAGGTCGAGTATCAGTTGTGAGAACTTCAAGGAACGTGAAAAAATTCGATGTACTGAGGATTTTGTAATGAAAAGATGATCTGTAAAATAGATACTGTATTCAAATGTCTCTTCATCTTATCAAATTTGTGTTCATCTGTAGGATTTTGCAATAACAAAGTTTTGGAAACTTGAAATCAAATTTGAAAAGGTAAATTTGTTTACTCCGAAATCATCTAAAAAAAAGTGTAAAAAATTTTCTTCTGATCAGAGCCCTGCATAGTTAGACCCAAGTTCAATTTTTAGTCACCATTTTTCCGGCAAACTCAGTGCCATATTCTGTACCTGAAATTTTTACCAAGGTAAATTCTTGGATGTGCTGATTCAAGAGCCAAAATTGTTTTCATTTGCTTTGATTAATATCTTAGTATGTATACCTGTAAAATAACCGGAAAATTAGGTTTTTTCATTAATAATGTTTGAAGCCATTTAGGTAGACATATAAAATATGCAGCCTTGTCTCCGAGCTGTTCAAAATTTTGAAATGCAGAATTTGTGATGGGAAAAACCGGGATACGACAAGAGATTGAATTCATGTCAACTGTTCGGTAAAAATTTTTCCTGGACACAATTTATCCCCGGTTAGTCCATTTGTTGATAATGGTTATTCGATAGAATGGAATCTTAATTTAATGCACCGGTAAAATTTTTACACTTGAGCACTGCAGCAGGAAAGCATTTGATTAATCAAGAAATTACTGGAAAATTTATTTTGTTCAGATTTTTTGCCATTACTGCTTGGTTATAACAGAGTCTTTATTGAAAGCATTGAAAACAGAAAGTTTCTGGGGGAACTTAAAATTAAGCAGATTCTTTTTAGAATGGAAAAATGTACGGCGTTGATAACCTGCTTCGTCTAATACTGTAATTTAGTTCGTTAATGGTACATTTTACGTTGAATTGTGAAGAATTGAAAATTCATTCAACTTCGGGGTATTCCCAGAGAAATATTGATGTTCTGTAATTGTGACCCCGTTGGGATACAGTTGACAGTAGGTTGAGACTTGACGATGTTCAAATTAAATTAAATGTTGTGGCTAACACAATTCGATCCGTAAACCGCGAATACATTCGTCTAGTGATCAACCATATCTAAAGTTCTGTTTACGCTTCCAGACAATGACGGGGGATCAGAAGGCGCGTTACATTCACTTGGCCAAGCGAGATTCAACACGTTTCTCTCTCGAGATGATGATTTATCAGGAAGGGAAATCAAGACCCATCCGGCGTTGGGAGAAGGATCCCCGGAGACCGAAGCGAGCCATGTTAGTTTTGACGCTGCATCACTAAG
>CAJPEX010003414.1:0-16133 GCA_905338405.1 Notodromas monacha
GTCATGAGTAATGGTGGGTCATTTTAGATTAAATTGTAAATCAGCACATGAGAGTTATAATGGACGAAATGTTCAGGTTTTTTCCCCCGATTTTAAGCTATGCATCACTTTGAAATTTATAAATCGGACCAGAATTTCCCTGTTCACTCGGTAGAAAAATCCATCTTACTGAACGGCATACGGGCGATCGCTACCTCTACTAGACGGCTACCAAATCCCTGGCCCCTATTGAATTTATTGTCCCTCCCGCGTTTACCCTTTCGGACCCATTGTGACTTTTTTTCTGTGGGTCAGGGGGCAACTTTTTTTTCCTGAGAGTAAAGGAAACAGCTTTCTTTGAATTCAAAGTCAAATAAAAACACAGAACATTTTTAAAACTTTTTCAAATTTTCTAATTTTGAAATTATTGAATTCCATGCAAAAAACTCGACAGAATGATACTAAACATGAAGGATTTCATAAATCCTTCAAGTTTAGTCAGTCTGACCATGGCACTTGTGCTTCTAGCATCAGAAGCGCCAGGGTGGAAACGCCGCAATAGAATTGCAGTGGAACGTCTGCCTTGGTGCTTCTTTTGCTTCCACAGTAGAAGTGTCGTGACAATTCTGTTCTGACACTTCTACCATGGCGATTCTGATGCAAGTGTCAGAACAGAAAAGCCACGGCAGAAGTACCATGGTCATTCTGTTGTGGCGTTTCTACTGTGGCACTTCCTCTGCAAGCATCAGAAAATAAGCGCCGCGGTAGAACCGTAGAAGTACCATGCCAATTCTGTTGTGACGTACCTACCTGGGTGCTTCTGATGCTGCAAGCATCAGAGAAAGCACCACAGGAGAAGTGCCACGGCAATTCTGTTGTGACGTTTCTATCATGGCGCTTCTGATGCTAGAAGCACAAGTGCCATGGTCAGACTGACTAAACATGAAGGATTTATGAAATCCTTCATGTTCAGTATCATTCTGTCGAGTTTTTTGCATGGAATTCAATAATTTCAAAATTAGAAAATTTGAAAAAGTTTTAAAAATGTTCTCCGTGTTTTTATTTGACTTTGAATTCAAAGAAAGCGGTTTCCTTTACTCACAGAAAAAAAAAAGTTGCTCCCTGACCGGCATACGGGCGATCGCTACCACCACTAGACAGCCACCAAATCCCTGGCCCCTATTGAATTCATTGTCCCTCCCGTGGTTACCCTTTCGGACCCATTGTGTCTTTTTTCTGTGGGTCAGGGGGCAACTTTTTTTTCCTGAGCGTAAAGGAAACCGCTTTCTTTGAATTCAAAGTCAAATGAAAACACAGAGAACATTTTTAAAACTGTTTCAAATTTTCTAATTTTGAAATTATTGCATTCCATGCAAAAAACTCGACAGAATGATACTAAACACGAAGGATTTCATATATCCTTCGTGTTTAGTCAGTCTGACCATGGCACTTGTGCTTCTAGCATCAGAAGTGCCACAGTAGAAGCGTCACAACAGAATTGCCGTGGCACTTCTACTGTGGTGCTTCTGTTCTGATGCTTGCAGCATCAGAAGCACCCAGGTAGGAACGTCACAACAGAATTGGCATGGCACTTCTGCGGTTTTACCGCGGCGCTTCTTTTCTGACACTTGCATCAGAAGCGCCATGGTAGAAGTGTCGGAATAGAATTGTCATGACACTTCTACTGCGGAAGCAAAAGAAGCACCAAGGTAGACGCGCCACTGCAATTCTATTGCGGCGTTTCCACCGTGGTGCTTTTTGCTGCAAGCATCAGAACAGAAGTACCACAGTAGAAGTGCCACGGAAATTCTGTTGTGACGCTTCTACTGTGGCACTTCTGATGCTAGAAGCACAAGTGCCATGGTCAGACTGACTAAACACGAAGGATATATGAAATCCTTCGTGTTTAGTATCATTCTGTCGAGTTTTTTGCATGGACTGCAATAATTTCAAAATTAGAAAATTTGAAACAGTTTTAAAAATGTTCTCCGTGTTTTCATTTGACTTTGAATTCAAAGAAAGCGGTTTCCTTTACGCTCAGGAAAAAAAAGTTGCCCCCTGACCCACAGAAAAAAAGACACAATGGGTACGAAAGGGTAACCACGGGAGGGACAATGAATTCAATAGGGGCCAGGGATTTGGTAGCCGTCTAGTGGTGGTAGCGATCGCCCGTATGCCTTCCCATTGGAACCCATGGTCATACAATCTGTGGGGTGTTGTCTATAGACATAGAGTGAGGCCGCTATCCGGGACGCGAATATCATCAGCATCCCTCGGACGTGATGTGGATAGTCAAGCTTTTAATAAAATGTTCTCCGTGTTTTCATTTGACTTTGAATTCAAAGAAAGCGGTTTCCTTTACGCTCAGGAAAAAAAAGTTGCCCCCTGACCCACAGAAAAAAAGACACAATGGGTCTGAAAGGGTAACCTTGGGAGGGACAATGAATTCAATAGGGGCCAGGGATTTGGTAGCTGTCTAGTGGTGGTAGCGATCGCCCGTATGCCGCTTCACCCACTAAATTCATTGATGTGATTCAATATCCTTTTGGAAAAATAAATTCACCCCGAAAATATTTTTCAACCCTATCTGTTCCTACGTTTTGTTTTGGTCTTATATTTTTTCAAGAAAGATAAGCAAAGAGCTAGAGAGCTTTTTTACAGAGAAATATTTGGATTTCTTTCCGTATTTTGTATGAGATTACCCGTATTTATACCCTTATCAGGTGACATTCAAATTATGAAAAAGGTCATTTTTTAAAATTTCGAAAGTGTCCTTTTTACGCTCAATTTTTTAATTTGAGAAATTCTTCAGTTCAAAGCTGAGTAGCAATCAATGAATAAATTTACAGGAATTACTTAAAATCCAGATGTCCTTGCCCTTGAATAGTCGTGTTTACTCTTGAACTTGATACATTTCTGATTTGGTCCACATGGCATCAGGGGTCAAGATACGTTTTTAAAAGATTCTGAATTGTGAACATGATTTATTTCAACTATCTAAACATTAGTTTTTCACGTGATTGGTTAATTTATTTAATGCTCCCAGATATTAATTTTATTGACGAAAAAGCAGAGAAAAATCAATCTCTTTGTGATGTATGACTATTTTAGCAATTCAACGCTATAAAATTAATTTTTAATTCTCACTAATAAAATTGAATTCATGTGTTCTACTTTTTTTCATTCACCAGTTTGACGCGAGGCTAAAAGATATAATCGTGCTCATTCCAGTCTCTAAAAAATACAATCTTCAAACTCGACTGAATATTTTTGGATCGAGTGGGACTCTCACCGAAAATGTTTAAAAAATGCAGAAAAAAAAGAAATTGAAAGCCTCTATGAATAAATGTTTGCGTATCCGACAATCACATGATCGGAAGTAAAAATAAAAAATAAAACCGGTCAAATTTGCCTGAGGCCACGTGTGGCGTCGAAAAAACCTTGGTAAAGTTTACTGCATAGGGGTAAAATGTCGGGGGTTTCATTTGTATAGTACCCGCGGGGTTGTATGCAGTGCTGATGGACACGGATTACGTAAATTATGCATCCGTATATTCCTGCCAAAGACCTTGGGCCTCTGTACTAAGAATTTGCATGGGGTCTGGCTCAAGAGGTCAATGCCACGCAAGAGGTCATTGACGAGGCTCTGTCGAAATTCACGCAATTCGAAATCGACATCACCAAGTTTGACGACACTCAATACCCAGAGAGCTGTGTTTATGACCCCTGAATGTTTTCTGAAATACTGTATATTTTTTTCCTAGCCACTGATGACATTTGTTTTTCTGTCAAGTGTGACTGCTGAAAGCGAAAATGAATGAATTACGTGACGAGTCTGTCGTTCTGGTGAAAATACCGTAGTCTCATTTTAATACTTTTGAATTTTCATCAGTGGTTATCAAACTTTGTGAAAAAAAAAATCAAATTCTCATGATGGACCTCAAAGAATGCTTTGAGGGCCATTGGGGATACGTATTGCATACAATTTCTGGCCAATGTTTCTGAGCTTTTTTCATTCAATTGATCAAGAAAAAAAGCTTCGAGGAAAAAATGCAGCTAGTGATGGATGACATTATTTTTTGCAGGTTATTGATGCTTAGCTAGACTGAAGAAAACCCATTCCAATAATGTAAGTACATTATATGTTTATTCAAAACGTTCGCAGACGAGACGTTTGGGCCATACTTATACCTTATATTACACATATCCTTCACAAAATGCATTTGTTTTTGGGAATAACCTAATTTCGATGAGCTTTTAGGTAATTTTTGAAGGGAAACAATCGATAGTATCCTAAAAATCCAACTTCAGCGACAAACATCATTTCAAATCGTATTTTAATTTTTTTTTTAAATCCGGTATTTTACAGAACTTGCTTTGGTCAAGTTTTATGAGGAAGGGTCTTTAAAATCCCGAATTGAGAGTCTCTATAGTATGTACTTATAGACAAAAAAATTGTGCCTTGATTTTGCCTCTTCAAAAAATAAAAAAATGATTAAGTTGCAAACGGACCCTGAGTCTTTCTGCATGAACTGAAGACTTTGCTTCAGTCAAAAATTTATTTCGAGATGAAATGGGTTGTCGCTCACTGACACAGCAAGAAAAGAAGGAACATTTGCCGATCATGTGCCAAAATTCTTTTGCGCATTTTTCTTTGAAAAGAAATAGACCAGGATTTGAGGCCAGTGTGACAAGTTCAGATGAAAAAAAATGGTGGGACTTGTGAAATTTCTGCTTTGTCAGTGCTCACCTGTGGGATCAGTGAAAGTCTGGATCACTTATTCTCCAGTCTTTGATTTGACTTCGGAAAACCTGTTGGAGCTTGAAGTTTTTTTTTATGTGAGTCAGAAACCAGAATAATCTGGATTTTGCTTTGAAAGTGTAGCGTTTTTTAGGAGTCGCCTCAAAACTTCTTAATGTGAAAATGATATTTTTCTATCAAATTATTTTGGACCTGGAATTTTTTTTTTTTGCTGTGTCAATTTCTCAATTGGATTCCCTCAACAAATGGAAAAAAAATCCTACTAAAATTTGTGTGAGCTCTGACACATTTTATTTGAATTCATTTGAGACTTTCAACAGCCAAGAAGTTTCATGTTGTATTAAATTAAGTTATTTTCTGTTCGTTTTCTTCTCACAGGTTTTAAATGCCTTGTTTTTGAAATGTCTCAATACCATTGAAAAGAACCAACTGACAAATTTGTCTCAATTTTTGTTTATTCTAGGAAAAATGAAGAGGTTGTTTTCAGGAGTTTTTACTCTCATTTTCAAGCTTCTTTTTAGTGGCCTTTGGCTTCAGTTTCTTTTGGACAAGTTTGTCTGCGGAATTTCGACTTCAAATAGAGAGAAAGCATCAAATTTTAAAGATTCTCTCCCATCAACCTTGAATGACATTGTAATTGAACGCCTGGTACAAATCTACAATGCTTCTTTGACGTACCATGCTGATCATAATAGTTTGAATGAAGCAGACGTCCTGGAAGCCCAAAAAATGTTGGTGGACTTGAAGAAGTCGTGGAAAACACCAGGAAGAATATCCAGGTGGGGAAAAATCCTTGTTTTTGTAACAAATTAATTATGAGAATGTATGAATGGTTTTTTTTTATTTTTGCAGACAATTGAGCATAATGTCAGGGTTGCCAATCCTCAACTCTCTGGGAAGTGGGCCTTATCATTTCCATGCCACAAATAGACCTCAGCAGAGTAGACCAGCACAGATTCCACCACATCAATCATCATCAAACACATTTTTCAGTCCAGGAAACAGAGTCAGTTCAGCAAACAGTCATCACTTTCCTGATCAACATTTCCACAGTGTGGAACATCATCATCAGCAAAATTTTCCTCTGCCTGAAACACATGCTTCAGGTATATTTCATCAGCAAAGCGACCAACTTTTCACTGGAAGAAGTCCAGAAACTTTTTCTGATGAAATGTCGGATGTTACCAGGAAGGTTTCTAAACCTTCTGAAAACAAGGTGAATGAGTTTTGTGCATATTATTTGCAAACCAGTGTGACCTGCTCTGTTCTTTCCGCTAAATTTGTGTTGCACTGACTGGGTATAGAACTGTGAATGAGGGTAAACAAACTTGTGTTAGCCCGGGACATGTCCATCTAGATGAATGAGTATGAAAAGCATTACACCTTAAATTTCCCTTCTGTGTATTGATCATCATCTTAACCTCAACCAATCCTTCATTATATTTTCATTGTCATGTCAGGAAACAGCCTCAAATGTCAAAAGAATAATATAAATTTGTTTGCTCTCTTTTTTGAAATTCGAAATTGAGTTCAACAAAATTTGATCCTCTCACAACCACAAAATGTCCTTCTAAAATAGTTGTTACGAGATTTCAAGCTTTTAAAGAGTGTAATATTGCTTATGAGGCACCAGCAGGTGGAAGACAGGTTACATTTTGATCTAATATTTACATCACCAAAGAAGATGTGCACATGAGTTTATCTGCAGAACATGTGGGACATTATCCTCATGTGAGAAACACACTTTTTCTAGCAAAAATTTTACTATACAGTCAACCCCAGCACAATGGATTTTTGCACAACAGACTGCCTCTGGAGGCAGTTTTTCCTCCCATGCAATGGACTAAATCTGCATAAGAGACTTCTGTTGGCTTGAAATTGAAGCTAAAAAGTAAAAAAAATAATATTTTAATGATTGAATTTTCATAACAAACTTTTCACACAAGAGACTAGTTTGTTGCACAAAATAAGTCTGTTGTGCAGGAGTTGACTGTAAATCAAAATCTTCCATGAATATACAGTGAGACCCCCACATGAGGACGCCTTGACCTGCAGATGATTCGACCTAAGGAAACTTATTTTACCATTAAAAAATCACAAAAATGTCCCAACATGAGGACATTGACTCAACATAGGGACATTTAGCGATAAAATTGCAAACAAATTACAGGCAAAATTACAAGAAACAGATGTTTCCAACCCTAAAATTGATGTAAGAAAAGTTCTTGGGCATTTCTCCCCCCAATTTACCATCTTTTTAGCTCATTTAAAATAATTACCTCCAGCATAGAGGGACTTCCTGCTCTCTTTTTCACTTGCATTTTATTTTTGCAGAAAATGCCAACACTTCTATATCCATTGTACAGATGAGGAATCAGTATTCAATTCCCCAAATGTTCATATTGTGTTGAAATACATTGATTGAATCAGTTTAAATTGGGAGACAATTTTTATTTTCATGGAATTAGGGTTAGTATTTTGTACATGAAACACCAATTAAAAACTATATAATGTAAGTCTAAGGGAGAATGTGACTTGACTTGGGGACATTTTGACTGAGGGACACTCTTGGTGCACCAATTACGTCTGCATCTTGGGGTCTCACTGTAATGTATATTTTGGACAATTGGCAATTAATTGAATTACTTTCAACATGTATTTGTTTTATATCTTCCCTTTCTTAATTCAGCATTGAAAGAGTAGCCAAAAGTACTGATTAACTTTTACCCACCCCTTATGACACACTCCCCATTTTTTGTCTGAATTATTTGGAAAAAATCATCTCATTTTTGTGTTAATATTGTGCTAATCTATAAACTGAGTACAGTATACAGAAATATATATACATTTCTGAAAACAGGAAGCAGACATCCCAAAGGGAGAAAATGGTCCCAAGAAGAAGCGTCCAAGTCCACCTGGTCTTGGGGCTCTTTTGGCAAATTTGACTCGAGGGTCTAATGAATTGCCTGGCTGGTCTGACATCAACATCAGAGCTGAACCTCTCATCAAATCATTTCCAATGCAAGACCTGGTCTGCTCCAAGGTGTTTTGCTGTGACACCATCTTTGATAGGCAGGCTACCATTGGCTGCTGTGTGCTTTATGCCCTGCAAATGAAAGTGAATGTTCCATGCTGCAGTTGCATGGGCTTTGAAGTATTGGAAGAAGGATTGTTCCCTGGACTTCCTAAATTGCCAGGTTTAGGTGAAAAGGGATAAGCTATTTTTTGTGGGTGGAAGAAAATTCTCCTTTCAAGATTTAGAATATACTGCCCAAGTGGATAATAGATTCATTTTAAATGCATAATCTAATCTTCCTTACATAATACAATGTAATTGAACCCCAACATGGAAACATGAGTGCTTCTCAACTGTTGTCCGTTTTTTGAAATTTCTGCATGTTTGATCACTTTCAAACATAGACTGAAATGGACCTTTCAATAAATCAGCACTTCCCATGTTTGGCAAAAAATGGAAAAAGTCCTAAAATATTTTTTTTAACCTTGACTTGAAATCACTGAAGGTGCCTGCATAGAAGAAAGCTGCCCCTAATCCAATCATTTAACAAAAATGAACCCAGCAGAATAAGACCAAAAACAAGCACACATGTGGTTATATTGTACTTTATAGAGGTAATGAAAAAAACTGAAAAAATTGTAAGATTAGCCAGTTTGAGTATAAATAGATAAAGAATTATTCTGACTCATGTCCATGGCTTGAAGCTGAATTTTTCAAAATGATATAAAAATTTTCCTGAATGATATTTTCTAAATTATCTGGAAATGTTGAGGTATCCAAATTTTGAGACTTGGGTAGATTTTTGTGGTTTAATTTTTTCATTAGTTGAATTGTCCGCATGCTGGGGGTTCCGCTGTATCTTGATTCAAATGACATCTCCCTGCGTTTTTGACTATTTTTTCAAATTAGAACTTTTCATATTACGCACATGTCATTGTTGAGTTAACTTCAAGAGAAACATTTTATTGGCCTTTTTCATGCTTGTTATTGTTGATCAGCATTGTTTTATTGCCTTGCAATTTGTTGGTTGTGCCTTGTGAATATAAAAGAGTGTTCAAAAGATGGCTTCCTCATCACTTATTTTTCATTGTTGACTGATCTGAAAAGCTTGTATGTTCAAGTTTATGTTCATAACTGAACATGAACTTCAGAATTGGGTAAATGCGATGGNTGTCTTGGGGAGGTTTGAATTATGCAGGTTCAACTGTGAATTTATTTGTAAATTAACTAGGCTCATACATTTTTTGGAAATTGGCCTGAATTGTGTGGTCCTCACTTCTTGTTTGTGGCGCTATGAGTGGTAATTTTAATTACTGTACTGAAAAATTGGCAATCCCTCACCTTCTCCAGTTCTGCAGAAATACTGCCAGCCAAGTGGTTCACCAACACTAAATGCATGTTTGGTCAACACTTAAGACATTTGATGCACTCATATATACAGCACTAGTATTCAACCTAAGCTTAGCTTTAATACTTTATATATGAGTGTTGGATGTTTACGGGGATTTAAAAAAACATGTTGGGAAAGGGTGTGTCAAATCACAGCAAAAGCAAATACATTGTGCAGAAGATTTTTTTTTTCAGACATTCACTCGTCAGCATTGCAAAACCCGAGTGCTGCTTCCCAAGCATCAATTGAACCATGGTTTCCATTCATTGGCGACTCAATCCCAATCACTCATTAACTCGTCTTTCCCAGCGTGTTCAAAACTGAAGTTCAACAATAATTAATCAATCATCAGAAATTCATGTTCCCCGGAAACGTCTGGGTTCTGACTAGAAAAAGCAAAGCATATTGTCGGTCTGTTGCATCGTTTGTCTGTCGTTTATGCGGTCATCGTAGTGTTCAGCAATATTATATTGCTGCTGCTGATCTTATACCAGTGGTCCTTGGCCTCCAGTCTGTTCCTTTGCATAGGGATGTTTGTGGATGGGCTTTTTTCCAGAAGAAGATGAGGAGGATGAAGAGCTGTGTTTCTTGCTCTTGGGGCCATGATTGTATTCCCAGTAGTGTTCACCTTGGCCTCCCTTGGCATCCTTCCAGACAGCCTGGAAATTACGGTATATGACGGAACATGTAGTGACACCTAGTTTCTTCTATGAAATCTTTGCTATGTTGAGCTTTGATTATTTCCTGACGGTGACGCGAAACCCCATCGAATTTTCACTATTCATTAATCCATAATTTTCTTGTATCGTGTGGCACATTCATTGTATCATGTTCTCGATATTTCATACCTTATTAATAATTTTTTTCCGTTTCTTGAAGTTTCAAATTTACTCACGCCAGCAAAAACTTCCTACAAATATTTCATAATTGAGACGTTGATCATGAACGTGCAGAATGCATTACTTTACCGTATATAAAATATACGCTCTGAATTCGAACAATGCTTGAATTTTTGATCTTCAAATTTGCACGTGAATAATGCTTTTTGAATGCACATGGAAAGTAATGCGGTTGGAATGGTTGATCTCTAATACGATGTTAGGCTTTCTATTCAATTTTTGGAAAATAGTGATAGAAAATTCAGACCCTAATTTGGTTCTGACGCATCAAAATATTTCCCAAGTCCAAGTTCTTTTTCTATTCGAATACCATAATGGAAAACGCATTTTTAATGAATCAGTCCAGGCGATTTCCGAAGCATGATTAAAAAATTGATTGAGACTCTAAATGTAGAATTCCGCAAGCCTTGAACTGTTCAATGAGTATAATATTGTTAAAATTGATTGATACGAAGAAGATTTAGCCATTTTAAATATTTCAATGTGGTTTCGACTTTATAATACCTTCCGTAATGGGACCACGCCTTTGCTACGGGGAACCGAACAAGCTTCGCTCGGCACAACACGAACCCCAAAGGCGCAAACATCGGCTTAAGCATAACGAACCCAGGACCATGCAAATGCATGAGAAAGTACCCGCTTTTGTGCCCATGCTGGGCAGAGGCAAAGTACGCCAAGCATGCCACCAGAACAGCACTGCAGAGGATCTAATAATAATAATATTAAGAGAAGCGAATCAAATGCAAATCAGACGCTTGATTTTTTTAAATTCTCTTCTCAGCCTTCATGAACTATTTCTTTCAAGATAAATTCTTTTACGGAACAGCCTTACCACGAATACTAAACTAACTTTACGACACCATAAAGTATAGTAAAGCTGATAATTGAAATCGGTGAAGCATCTTACTTCTTTGTTAAGAAGGTTTAAAAAATAACTCGACTCAACACTTACATAATCATTGGATGAGAGACGAAGAAGAGATGGTCTTTCTTACTCCAGTTGTGCTATAGTTTTCTAAACTCCACTTTCAATATCAAGTTCGAATGTTTCTAAATTTCGCTCTGACCCACTTGAAAAATCTTAATTCGATCGGAATAAATGTTACCACGAGCAGACAATATTTTCCTTTTTTGAATTCCGCTAATTTTTTCGTTTTAAATGCTGTAATCCGTTTCACAATATATTGTCATCCGATTGAATAACAGCATCCATGAATAATTTTCAGCATTTTGTGCTGGAAACCCATCAGTGCACTAAACTTGATTATTTGACAACTCGTGTAACTTTCATCTTAAAAAAATCCAAATGCGGTATCTACATTTTCCTTCATTTTTGAAAATTTTCAATAGCCTCAATAAAAAAGTAGCGTTTGCAATACTTCGTTCAAAAATTATCGCGTTTGTAACGAACTAAAATTGTCACTTGTACAGTTTTAAAGAAAGTAAAGACAATTTATCAGAACCTCATGCTAAATGTCTTCATTCCTGGAACTCTCTTAAACCCCCCTTCCTCCCGCGACATTTAATAATAACCGAAAGGATGAAGATTAATTTGTACAAAATATGCTTGATTGATTTCATGTCAAGAAAAAATCCAAAGCTAAAAAAAAAACGAGAAGAAAAACTACTTCGCTTTGTACAAATATAATGCAGGAATCGGAATGGTGCTTATGATTTGATTGAAATGCTGTGGTATTTCATATCATTTCGACTATTAACTTTAGCCACTTCGTAGAATGAAGAAACAATTCTTCCAAATTTTTTATTGAGCTGAGTTGTGAATTGATTTGATTGAAATGCTGTGGTATTTCATATCATTTCGACTATTAACTTTAGCCACTTCGTAGAATGAAGAAACAATTCTTCCAAATTTTTTATTGAGCTGAGTTGTGAATGATAATCATTGGATGAGAGACGAAGAAGAGATGGTCTTTCTTACCCTAGTTGCGCTATACTTTTCTAAACACCACTTTCAATATCAAGTGTGAATGTTTCTAAATTTCGCTCTGACCCACTTGAAAAATCTTAATTCGATCGGAATAAATGTTACCACGAGCAGACAATATTTTCCTTTTTTGAATTCCGTTGATTTTTTCGTTTGAAATCCAGTAATCCGTTTTACAATAGGGTCATCCGATTGAAGAACAGCATCCATGAATAATTTTCAGCATTTTGTGCTGGAAACCCATCAGTGCATTAAACTTAATTATTTGACAACTCGTGTAACTTTCATCTTTTTAAAAAAAATCCAAATGCGTTATCTACATTTTCCGTCAATTTTGAAAAATTTCAAAAGCATCAATAACAAAGTAGCGTTTGCGATACTTCGTTCAAAAATTATCGCGTTTGTAACGAACTAAAATTGTCACTTGTAGAGTTTTAAAGAAAGTAAAGACAATTTATCAGAACCTCATGCTAAATGTCTTCATTCCTGGAACTCTTTTAAACCCCCCTTCCTCTCGCGATATTTAATAATAACCGAAAGGATGAAGATTAATTTGTACAAAATATGCTTGATTGATTTCATGTCAAGCTAAAATCCAAAGCTAAAAAAAACGAGAAGAAAAACTACTTCGCTTTGTACAAATATAATGCAGGAACTTTTGTCAATTGTGTCCATTCCCAAGGATTAAAAATTAAAAGAAATACAAAAAATAACTAATCCACTCACAAGCTTGTTCATGTTGGTGATGGACAAGATCTTAGGGTTGGTAAAATCAAGCTGCACACGGATTTAATCCCACAAAAAAAAAATCGCAACTTTCACTCTCTCAAATGCAGGAAGGAAACTGTGCACTCAAGATGCTCCATGCATTGGGTTTTTATATACGGCGAATACCCCCCCCCCCTCCGCTCATCCGCCACCACCGCCACATTCGCTTTCATGTGGTCGCCCCAAAGCCGCCTAAAGAAAAAGAAAAAGGAAATTCGAAACTCGCGTTTCCAGGATGTCATTTCTCTGCTATCAGGACTTCGCAAGCCGCGCGCTGAATAAATGAGTATTAATGGACGAGGCATGCACAGAATAAAATAGAGGTGTATAAGTTTTAAAAATATTTTTGAAAGTTTGCCGGGCGTGAGGCCTGTCTAGTTTTTATATAAGAATAAACACTAGAACAGATCAGAACGCACTTTTGAATTTCATTGCAAACATATACCCGTGGGTTCGCCTAACGATTCGGAATTATGATTTACAACCGACCATATTCAGAAATGCGCGAAAACTTAAAAACTGAGTGAGGAAAATTCAATGTGATTCAAAATTTTTTTTTTTTCCTCGTTATATGCCCGCGATGCTCATTTGCGAAAAAGTCTTCATCTATAAAAAAAAGTTTCACATTTCTAAAATGTCCAATGCGGAAGAGCTGATTGAGTTTAAAATACATTAAAAAAAATTTCATTTCATCCAATATTTTGATTATACCTTTTTTAATTGTTGGCAATGAAGATTTCATTCCTGTGCGGATTTTCCAGGTTGGTATCAACAACAAACGCACTAATTGGCCCAGTTTAACAAATGCTATGTGCTTATTTTTCATCAAAAGCCGCCACATTGGCTGCCACTTTGGTGGCTGTGAAGGCGGCTTTTGATGAAAATGGCGGAATTGCCTTGGATGACCTGGAGGCAATCCTTAGAAAGACTGTCAAGTTGATTTCAAAAATTCTGAGGGGAAAGCTGGGCTATAACAAAAAAAGGGCGCCTCATCTTTTGAGTGGAGAGCAAAACTCTGCCTGGGTAAATTATGAAAAAAAATGTAAAAAAAATTTTCAAACAGGGCTGAAATTTTTTTGTGTGTCAAAGAATATGTTTTCCCTAAATAATTTTTTTTTGTCAGCTGTAGGCCATTTTCATTGCTACTCCGAGAACTTTTGTTAGAACCCTTTTACACTGGTCTTACATAAGGGTCGGATGAATTATATTTTACAAGAGATATATTGAATGCAACTAAGATATACTTTTCACCATCACCCCTCCTCGGTTCAAAAGACTGAACAGTGACCAAAGTGATGATCTTTCTCCCAGCAAAAATTAGCCGCTTTTCACGAATCATTAAAGCGAAATCCCGCCTCAGTGAAAAAAGCCAGAAAGAGAAAGTGAGTCAATTTTCTGCGCCAAAGCATCATCAGCAATGATTTCCTGACTGCGAATCATCGTGAAAAACTGAGCTAGGCGAAAGAAAGTTATGATAAAAATAGAATAAAATCGCCGTAAAAATAGCGATTCAAAATAAATAAATTAAGAAAGACGTCTTATAATTACAAAATGTGGCAGAAAACGTTGGCCAATTTAAAAATAATTACGCATTCGAGAAATTAATACTGCTTAAACGCTGATATGTACGCGTCGATTAAAATTTTTTTTGGAATCTTTTTGTTTCAATTTTTTTTCTGTTGCATCTTATTTGTTTTGGCCTTAGCATAAATATGCTTTTTCTAGCTGCAGAAATCGTCAAAATATAGATGAGAACCTTCCGTCCAAATTCGAAAATTTCTGTATAGGAAAGCTGTGTTTTTCAAACAAGAAATTATATTTCAAAGTAGTCATATATGACAGTTATTACTGGGACACGAATAAAAATAGTTCGAGAGAAATCGAACTTGGCTATATAATAATTTTGCTTTTAAACTCGTCCCTATGGAGACTTTTTATTTTCAGAATTTCGTTCGGTTTTTTGGACACGAGTTCAAATTTCACCGTGCCACTCTTAGCACACCATTACGAGATACATAGCGAAAGGGAAGATTGTTACTCCATACACCAAGAATTATTTTTTTCTGGTCCTTTTACACTTTTAGAGACTTTCTCTACTTCAAGCATCAGCCAGTAGACGTTGCTTATATGCTTGCAATGCGCACTAGTAGCCGAGCACTGCTGCCCGAAGTTGTAAAAGCGGGCGCGTTACTTTTTCTTTTTCTCCCGTTTCTCAAAAAAGAGACAACAATTCCTGAGAAAAATGGAAAGGAAACAGAAATATCAAAGGAAAAAGAACTTGATGCGAGTCTTCCCCCCCATCAAGTAACTTGATTAGAGAACGGACAAAAGGAAGAGAGAGAGACTTTCTTCCAGGACCGCTGCACGATTTTCGATTCGCTAATTGAGAAGTTTTTATTTCCTGGTTGGATTGTATAAGGTTCGGTCATGCCTTTTTTTCTTCATCATCTATTCACCGGAACAGATGCTCGTGCTTTCAGTTGAAAGGAAATTTACTGAAAGGATAAATTAAATAAAAGTTTTTATTTCCTGGTTGGATTGTATAAGGTTCGGTCATGCCTTTTTTTCTTCATCATCTATTCACCGGAACAGATGCTTGTGCTTTCAGTTGAAAGGAAATTTACTGAAAGGATAAATTAAATATATGATTGTACGAGATTCGAAGTGTTCTTTCCATGCATGCATCAGAGAGCCATCTGGTGGCGGAAGTGTTTATAGATGATAAATCATGCAAAAAGGTTTTGTACTGATTCTTGCCAGGTTTTTAGCTGGGAGAAATCAGTATAAATTGCTCTATATAGTAGATCCAGAATTTGGTTCAATTGATAGTACGGTACTTAAACCCTTCCTTTAATGTGAAACTTCTGGACTCAGATGCTTTGACACGAAAAATTGAATATTCATTGTTAATCCTTTTTTCTCTGTATTTTCGTAGTCATATTATTCATCCAAGCCTTAAATCTCGTAGAATTGCTATGATTCTTCAGGAGAGTACCGTATTTACTACACTTCATTATAGCCTGCATCATTTTAACCTAAAAAAAAAATCCTCCAGCTCAGTGTTGCCATAATCATCAGAATGTGGACATGGGCCACATTAGCGTACTTGGAGTAGAGTACTTGCATGGCACAATATAGACATTACTTTTTGAGGCTAAAAATTTTCCGTTTCAAATGATCACTTTCGAATTTGATGCTTTGAATCACGAGCATGGCCTTATACATTTTTTAATGTGGGGAGGGAAATCTAAAATTTTAAAATTGATCCTTCAGCAAATATTTTAAATAGTGGCAGCTGCCACCTTGAAAATTCCTTTTGGTGGAATTGTATGTGGCCAGCACATTATTCATGCGTATTCTGGAATTGTGTTGTT
>CAJPEX010003414.1:16854-29108 GCA_905338405.1 Notodromas monacha
CCCCCCCATCAAGTAACTTGATTAGAGAACGGACAAAAGGAAGAGAGAGAGACTTTCTTCCAGGACCGCTGCACGATTTTCGATTCGCTAATTGAGAAGTTTTTATTTCCTGGTTGGATTGTATAAGGTTCGGTCATGCCTTTTTTTCTTCATCATCTATTCACCGGAACAGATGCTCGTGCTTTCAGTTGAAAGGAAATTTACTGAAAGGATAAATTAAATATATGATTGTACGAGATTCGAAGTGTTCTTTCCATGCATGCATCAGAGAGCCATCTGGTGGCGGAAGTGTTTATAGATGATAAATCATGCAAAAAGGTTTTGTACTGATTCTTGCCAGGTTTTTAGCTGGGAGAAATCAGTATAAATTGCTCTATATAGTAGATCCAGAATTTGGTTCAATTGATAGTACGGTACTTAAACCCTTCCTTTAATGTGAAACTTCTGGACTCAGATGCTTTGACATGAAAAATTGAATAGTCATTCTTAATCTTTTTTTCTCTGTATTTTCGTAGTCATATTATTCATCCAAGCCTTAAATCTCGTAGAATTGCTATGATTCTTCAGGAGAGTACCGTATTTACTATACTTCATTATAGCCTGCACCATTTTAACCTAAACAAATAGGAGGTCGAGTCACAACGGTATTAGTAGTCTTACACCTGTACCCGGTGTAATCGCATGAACCTCATCTCATGAACGTACCGTGTTATATCTGTAATGAAAAACTCCGATTTTTAAAAGGCAAAGTTATGATCACTTTCGAATTTGATGCTTTGAATCACGAGCTACCGGAATATGTAAAAAATTACACCCCTCCCTTTAGATTTTAAAATTTTAACTAGGAAGTCGTTTATAAAATTTATCACCGTCGACGGTGGAACTTTTAAGGAAAACCACCTTAACATACACCGGTGCACATTATTCATGCGTATTCTGGAATTGTGTTGTTTATTTTTATGTTTTTTTTGGCGTCCCTGAACACAAGCAAGAAATGCAAATATAGTTCGAAAACTAAAGGTGTTCATTACCAAGTATTTTCTTGGCTGCAAAACAAAGGATGATACTTGCTTTATTATTTATGCTGGATGGAAAATACAACATATTATGTGAGGTTGCCTCACGCCTAGGATCAAGGAAACTTCCTCTGGAACCTAGATAAAGAAAGAAAGCATGTGAGCAAAAGGGAAAATATAAGACCCCTGATCATAACTGCAGCCAAAATAAATGGGGAAAAATCAGTCACTCAAATCTGCTGCGTGGCGGAGGAAACACCCAGTGCAACACGTTATTATTATTATTGTTATTATTATTTCTTTTGTGTTTCTCCGCGCCACGGCGGCTGCATGTAGGCCGGGGCGCCTTTCGCCGCCGGCGGGGCGGCAGCCAAGCCATCTCGCCTTCCCCGCAATGCTCCATATGATTGCCGCAATGGCCTTATACATTTTTTAATGTGGGGAGGGAAATCTAAAATTTTAAAATTGATCCTTCAGCAAATATTTTAAATAGTGGCAGCTGCCACCTTGAAAATTCCTTTTGGTGGAATTGTATGTGGCCAACACATTATTCATGCGTATTCTGGAATTGTGTTGTTGATTTTTATTTTTTTTTGCGTCCCTGAACACAAGCAAGAAATGCAAATATAGTTCGAAAACTATCATTTTAAAGGTGTTCATTACCAAGTATTTTCTTGGCTGCAAAACAAAGGATGATACTCGATTTATTATTTATGCTGGATGGAAAATACAACATATTATGTGTGGTTGCCTCACGCCTAGGATGAAGGAAACATCCTCTCGAGCCTAGATAAAGAAAGAAAGCATGCGAGCAGAAGGGAAAATATAAGACCCCTGATCATAATTGCAGCCAGATAAATGGGGGAAAATCAGTCACTCAAATCTGCTGCTGGGCGGAGGAAACACCCAGTGCAACACGTTATTATTATTATTATTATTATTATTATTTCTTTTGTGTTTCTCCGCGCCACGGCGGCTGCATGTAGGCCGGGGCGCCTTTCGCCGCCGGCGGGGCGGCAGCCAAGCCATCTCGCCTTCCCCGCAATGCTCCATATGATTGCCGCCACCTTTCTTTCCCGCAGCGCCTGTGGGAATGCGATCATTTATTTTTTGGTCGCTTCTGGGATGTTCTGCAGCGGCAACGGCGTGGGAGAAAAAGAGGCGCCCAATCGTAACTGCGGCTCTTCCAGCCCTGTCATTTACAACTAATGCAGCACTCGATGCACAGTCAGGCTGAGCATACACGAGTAAGTGTTGTTCCCTTTTCAATCCAAAGGATGAATAAGAAAGAAAGCGGCGGATGAAAAAGAAAATAAAGTCCGAATTTCTGTATGTTTTTCTACTTTTTCTAACTCAAATACGGAAGAACTACTTTTTGAAACATCACTCCTGGAGAATATAGTTTCAGCGGGTTATTTGTTGAAGACAACATTTGTCTTCCCACAGACAATTTTCAATTTCTTGGAAAATTCGATGAACTGGTGGTGTGAAAAATATGCAAGAATTCCCAGTCTTCTCTCAATAACACCAGTAAACTCAACAAAATCCACAGGATTTATTGGAAACAACAGTAAAAACACAGAACTGAAGATTTATTTCAGCTGGCCTACCAAATATTTGCATTTTTGCATGTTAGCATTGGTCCCTTCACCATTCTTTTTTTTTAAGATTTCCACAGAAATGCCTCCAAGCTTGAATGAAACGTTATTCTTCAAAAGTCTGCAGAACTAATATTTCAATAATTTAAATTTTAAAGAAAATGTTCTGATGTTATGGTAATATACAACTTCAATGCAAATGAACAGACACAATCCATCAAGGGACTCATGAAGCAAGATCTTTATGACAATTCTGTCTTGGTCTTTAAGGAAATTATGTATATTATTGAACTTGCAGAAAATTGTGAACCTTGCTCATGCTAGTTTTAAAAATGTTGACAGTGCAAGGAGAAAATCACAGCTTATATGGCTTCCTCCTGCCAATCTTCACCATTTTCCAAAAATCTCCATCCAGTCTGATGAAATCTTTGAGGCTTTTTGCATTTCCATAGGGGCACTGATCAGAAAATTTATTTTTCAATTTCGTTTTGAAGTTCAAAAAATGCTTGAAAATGGTTTCTGAGTTTGGGTTGGATTTGAGTCAACAAAAGCTTGAATGATTAGTGTTGCATTAGCCTTTTTTCTCTGGGTCAACTTCTATGAAACCACAGAGTGGAGGAGCAACTGAAGAAGAGGGAATCAAATATTCGTCCACCAGGTACACAGCCCTTCCTTCATCATCTTTCAACACAAATTCTCCTTTTTCCCAATTGCATTTTTGTTGATTCAAGACCAGGTACTGTATCTTGATTCCAGAGGTGCCATGATTCTGCTCATGGTGTCCTGCAGTGATTTTGGGTCTCTCAGCTAGACAAGAACTCCAAGTCAAGTTCTTTGGATGAGATGGGTTCCAGAGGCATGACAGTTGTGTCTTCAACTGCTCAACAACCAGGTTCTTTTTGTAATTGTCTGATGAGCTGTTCTTTGTCAGATGTGTCCTTTTTTAGAGCCTTCACAGTGTCTATAGTTCTTTGATTTAAAACAAGAGCTCATCCTCCTTTATGCAGACTGCAACTCTTTGCAAGGCAGTTTCCTGCTGCTGATGTGATCCTTGACACTGGGGATCCAGGAATACAGTGAGCCTCTCTTGGTTGAAATTATTGGGACCAGGAAAATATTTGACTTAGGGAGGTTTTGATTTTTTGAGGAAAGAAAGCAAATACTTTTGCTGCAAGGAAAATGGAAAAATGTAGATGAGGATATTCAGGGCCTAAACTTGCTTCTTAATGAGTTTACAGCTTGCTGAACTTGTGGACAGGGCTTCACTTGTCCAATTTTATAGTCCTTAACTTGATTTCAAAATGCATAAAGAATTAGTTTTGTTGATTTTCTTGATATTTCAAGGAAATAATGACCAAAAGGCCTCAGAAAATTTTAAAGGGTTTCCAATGCACAGTGTTTCTAATTCACTTTTGTCCCAATTCACTTCCTTCCTAATTCAGGGTTTCCAATCAGCAGTGTTTTCAATCCACAGTTTTTCCAATTGGCAATGTTTCCATTTCACTGTGTTTTCAATTCACCATGTTTCCAGTTCACAGTGTATGCTATTCACAGCATTTCCTCTTTACATTTTTCTTAATTCATAGTGTCTCTAATTCACAGTGTCTGCCATTCCAAGTTTTTACATTTCACAGTGATTCCCATTCACATTGTTTCTTTTTCACAGTGTTTTCAATTTGGAGTTTTTTCAATTTGCATATTTTCCAATTCAGTGTTTCCAATTCAGAGTGATTCCCTTCAACAATGATATCCAATTCACAGTCTTCCTGGTTCACAGTGCATCCAATTTTCCATGTGCACAAATAACAGTGGTTTTGATTCAAAGAGCTTCCAATTCACAGTGTTTCCAATTCACAGAGTGTTTCCAGCAATTCACCGTGATTCTAATCCACAGTGTTTCCAATTAACCATTTTTCCAATTTAGAGTGTTTCCAATATTGACAGTGTTTCCCATGGACAGTGTTTCCCAGTTGACAGTGTTTCCAATTGACAGTGCTTCCAATTGACAGTGTTTCCAATTCTCCATGAGATTTAAGATTCACGGTTTTTCAAACTCACCTGGTTTCCATTTCAAAGGGTTTACAGTGCATAGTGTTTCAAATTTTCAGCATTTCCCATTCACAGTGTTTCCAATTCAAGTGTTTCCAAATCAGTGTTTTACATTCACCAAGATCTCTTGTCACTGTGTTTTTTTTCACAGAGTTTTTGATTCACCAGGTTTCCAATCCACAGTGTTTCCAATCCACAGACCTTCCAATTCACAGTGTTTCCAATTTACTGTCTTTCAAATCCATAGTACAGTATTTGTAAATCATTTTATTCCCAATTCAGTGTTTCCAATCAGCAGCATTTTCAATCTGCAGTTTTTCAAATTGGGAATGCTTCCATTTCACAGTGGTTTCAATTTAGCATGTTTCCAATTGACAGTGCTTCTAATCCAGAGTGATTTCCAATTCACAGTCTTCCTGATTCACAGAGTTTACCCTTCACCATATGTCAAATTCACAGTATTTTAAATTCCCATGGTTTTCAAATTACAGTTTTCCAAATTCAAAGTGTATCCCATTGACACCATTTTCAATTCACAGTCTTGATAATTCTTAGTGTTTCCAATTCATTATGTTTCAAATCCAAAGTGTCTGCCATTCCCAGTTTTTACATTTCACAGTCATTCTTTTTAAGCATTTCCAATTTGCAGTTTTTCCTATTCAGTGCTTCCAATTCAGAGTGATTCCCATTGACAGTGATC
The DNA here is from genome assembly GCA_905338405.1 of Notodromas monacha. NCBI lineage: Eukaryota > Metazoa > Arthropoda > Ostracoda > Podocopida > Cyprididae > Notodromas > Notodromas monacha. The sequence continues at coordinate 22,218 of CAJPEX010003414.1, forward strand.
TTAAATTCACAGTCTTGCTGGTTCACAGTGCTTCCTATTCACCATATGTAAAAATCACAAGGGTTTAAATTCACAGAGCTTCCAATTCACAGTGTTTCCAATTAACAGAGTTTCCAATTCACAGTGCCTCCAATTCAAAGTGTTTCCAATTTGCAGAGCTTCCAAATAATAAATGTTTCCAATTTGCAGTGATTCCAATTCCCAATGTTTTCAATTTACCATGATTAAAAATCACCATGTTTCCAATACACAGTTTTTCCAATTCACAGTGTTTTCAATTAGCAGTGTTTTCAATTTTCAGTGATTCCAAATCACCATGTATATAATTCACACTGATTCCAATCCACCATGTTTCCAATTAGCAGTATCTCAATTGCAGTGCTTTTCATTAGCAGTGTTCTGAATTTACAGAGAGTTTCCAATTCACAGTGATTCTAAACCATAGTTTTTCCAATTCACCATGTTTCCAAGTTACAGTGTATCAAATTCACTGTGTATCCCATTGACAGCATTTCCAATTCACTCTGTTTCCTATTCACAGTATTTCCAGTTCACAGCCTTTTGAATGCATCATGTTTTTATTTCACAGTTTTTCCAATTCTTAGTGTTTCCAATTCTCAGTATTTCTCATCCACAGTGTTTCCAATTCAGAGTGATTCCAATCCATTGTGTTTCTAATTCATAGTGTTTCCAAATCCCCAGTGTTTCCAAATCCCCAGTGTTTCCAATTGACATTGTTTTAAATCCCCATTGTTTCAAAATCACAGTATGTAAAAGTAACAGTGTTTCCTATTCCCAGGGTTTTTGATTAACAGTGATTCAAAATCCCCATGTTTACAATTCACAGAGTTTCCAACTTATTGCCAGGTTTTGATTTTGCAGGGTTACTGTTTGCAGTGTTTCCATCAATTTGCTGTGATTCCCATTCAAAGTTTGCAATTCAGAGTGATTCCCATGAACAGTGATCTTCAATTCACAGTCTTCCTGGTTCACAGTGCTTCCAACTCACCATGTGTACAATTCGAATTGGTTTGAATTCACAGGGCTTCCAATTCACATGGTTTTCAACTAGCAGTGTTTTCAATCCACAGTTTTTCCAATTGGCAATGTTTCCATTCCACAGTGTTTTCAATTCACAATGTTTCCAGTTCACAGTGTTTCCAAATAACAGTTTTTCCAATCCACAGTGATTTCAAATTAACTGTCTTCCTGATTCACAGTGTTTTCACTTCACCATCATATGACAAATTCAGAGTGTTTTGAATTCAGAGTGTTTTCAATTTACAGTGTCTGCCATTCCCATGCCATTTTTACATTTCACATTGATTTGCATTCACAGTGTTCCTCATCTTTCCCTGTCTTTTCAATTTGCAGTTTTTCAAATGTATAGTGTTTCCATTACAGAGTAAGTGATTTGCATTCCCATGAACAGTGATCTTCAATCCACAGTCTTCCTGGTTCACATTGCTTCCAATTCACCATGTGTACAATTGAAATTGGTTTGAATTCACAGAACTTCCAATTCACAGTGTCCCAATTCACCATGTTTGCAACTCACAGAGCTTCCAAATCCAAAAATGTTTCCAATTTACAGTGATTGCAATGTGTAATGTTTTCAATCTACAGTGATTAAAAATATCCATGTTTCCAATGAACAGTGTTTCCAATTCACCATGTATCCAATTCACAGTTTTTTCAATTAGAGATGTTTTCCATTCACAGTGTTTTCAATTTTAAGTGATTCAAAATCACCATGTTTCTAATTTACAGTGTTTCCAATTAACAGTTTTCCAATCAACAGCATGTCCAATTCACAGTTTTTCCAACTTACAGTGTTTCCAATTCACAATGTTTCCAATTCCAAGTGATTCCCATTACCAGGGTTTCCAATTCAGACTGATTTCCATTACCAGTGATTTTGAATGCACATTCTTCCTGATTCACAGTGCTTCCAATTTGTCATGTGTCCAATTTTCAGAGTTTTCAATCCATAGTGCTTCCAATTCACAGTGAGTCCAATCAATAGTGTTTTAAATTTACAGTGTTTTCAATTCCCATTTATTCCAATAGATAGGGTTTCCAATTCACAGTGTTTCAAATTCACAGAGTTTCCACTTCACAGAGTTTCCAATTCACATTGATTTTAATCTATAGAGTTCCAAATTCACCATGTTTCAAATTTCCAGTGTGTCCACTTCTCAAAGTTTCCAATGCACAGAGTTTCCAATTCATAGTGTTTCCAATTAACAGCATCTCCAATATGAAGTATTGGTGTTTTCAATTTATCCTGATTCAAAATCACCATGTTGTTAATTCACAGTCTTTCCAATTGACCATGTATCCCATTGCCAGAGTTTCCAATTTAGTGTTTCCATCTAACGGTGTTCCCAATTTACAGTTTTTTTTGACTGTCAGTGTTTCTAAATTAATGTCTTCCCAATTCAAAGTGTGTCCAATTCATAGTGTGTCCAATTCATAGTGTTCTGAATTCCCATTGTTTCCAATTCCTGTTGTTTCCAAAGCAGTGTGTCCAATTCACAGTGTTTCCTATTAACAGCATTTCATATTCACAGTGTTTCCAACTCACAGCAGTGTTTCCAATTCAAAGTGTTTTTAATGCACAGTGTTTCCAATTCACAGTGTTTCCCATTCACAGTGTTTCCAATTTACACTGTTTGAAATTCTCCGTGTATCCCATTGAGAGCATATGCAATTCACAGTCTTCATAATTCACAGTGTTTCTAGTTTGCAGTGTCTGCAATTCCCAGTTTTTAAAATTCACAGTGATTTCCATTTATAGTGTTTTGGGTTAACAGTGTTATTCACAGTGTTTTACTTAATGTTTTTGATTTGCAGTTTTTCATTTCAGTATTTCTAATTCAGAGTTAATCCCATTAACTGTGATCTTGAATTCACATTCATCTTGATTCACAGTGCTTCCAATTTGCCATGTGTCCAATTCACAGTGCTTTCAATACATGGAGCCTCAATTCACAGTGGGTCCAATCCTCGGTGTTTCCAATTCATGGTGTCTTCAATTCTGATGGTTTCAAATTGGCAGTGTTCCCAATCCACAGTGTTTCCCATCAACAGTATTCACAATTCAAAGCTACTTCCATTAACAGATATTTCCAATTCAAAGGTCCTTCCATTAATGGAGATATTCAATCCACAGAATGTTTCCAATTCAAATTGATTCTATTCCATAGAGTTCCCAATTCACAGTGTTTGTGTTTCAAGCTCACAGTGTTTCCAATTCAGTGTGTTTCCAGTTTACAGTGTTTCTAATTCACAATGTTTCCAATTCACAGTGTTTCCAATTCATGGTGAGTCCCTTTCAGAGTGTTTCCAACTCACAGTTTATTGAATCCACAGTGTTTCCTATTCACAATGTTCCCAATTCACAGTGTGTCCCATTCACAGTGCTTCCATTTCACAGTGTTTACAATTCACAGTGTTTCCAATAGGCAGTGTGTCCAATTCACCTGGTTTCCATTTAACAGAGTTTTTGTTCACAGTGTTTCCAATTTTGAGGGGTTCCCATTTACAGTTTTTAGAATTCACAGTGTTTCCAATTCACAGTGTTTCCCTTACACATTGTTTCCTATTCACAGTGTTTCCAATGCACAGTGTTTCCAAACCACAGGGTTTACAGTTCACAGTGTCACCAATTTGCAGTGATTCCTATTCACATGTGTCCAATTCACAGTGTTTCCAATTTACAGTGCGCTGAATTCACAGTGTTTCCAATTTACAGTTTTTTGAATTCACCGTGCATCCCATTGAGAGCATTTGCAATTCACAGTCTTCATAATTCATTGTGTTTCCATTTTGCAGTGTCTTCCATTCCCAGTTTTCACAATTCCCAGTGATTCCCATTCACAGTTTTTTGGGTTCACAGTTTCATTCACAGTGATTTTTTTAGTGTTTTTGATTTTCAGTTTTTCAATTCATTGTTTCTAAATTGTAGTGAATCCCATCATCAACAGTGATCTTGAATTCACATTCTTCCTGATTCAAAGTGCTTCCAATTTGCCATGTGTCCAATTCACAGTGCTTCCAATTTGCCATGTGTCCAATCCACTGTGCTTCCAATTTGCCATATGTCCAATTCACAGTGCTTCCAATTTGCCATGTGTTCAATTCAATGTGTTTTCAACACATGGAGTGTCAAATTCACAATGAGTCCAATCCTTAGTGTTTTCAATTCACAGTGTTTCCAATTCAAGGTGTGTTCAATGCTGATTTTTCCAATTAGAGGGGAACCCAATTCACAGTGCTTCCCATTAAAAGTGATTTTCAATTCACAGTGATTTCCAACTCACAGTGTTTCCAACTCACAGGGTTTAATTTTCACAGTGTCCCCAATTTGCAGTGATTCCTATGCACAGTGTTTCAAATCCAAAGTGTTTCCAATTTACAGTGTTTCAAATTCACTGTGCATCCCATTTGCACAGTGAAAGCATTTGCAATTCAGAGACTTCTCAATCCATAGTGTTTCCAATTTGCAGTGTCTGCCATACAAAGTTTTTACAATTCACAGTAATTTTCATTCACAGTGTTTCCAACTCACTGTGTTTACAATAAACAGTGTTTACAATTAACAGTGCTTACAATTAACAGTGCTTACAATTCAAAGTGATTCCAATTATTGGTGATCCTGAATTCACATTCTTCCTAATTCACAGTGCTTCCAATTTGTGATGCGTCCAATTTTAAGTGTTTTCAATCCATAAAGCTTCAAATTCACAGTGAGTCCAATCAATTGTGTTTCAAATTTACAGTGTTTCCATTTCTAGGTGTTTTCAATTCTCATTGTTTCCAATAGGCAGTGTTTCCAATTAACAGTGTTTCCAGTTCACAGTGTTTCCAATTCACAGTGTTTCCAATTCACAGTGTTTCCTATTCACAGTGTTTCCAATTCACAGTGTTTCCAATTCACAGTGTTTACAATTCAAAGTGATTCCAATTAATGGTGATCTTGAATTCACATTCTTCCTGATTCACAGTGCTTTCAATTTGTCATGCGTCCAATTTTGAATGTTTTCAATCCATAGACCTTCAAATTCACAGTGAGTCCAATCAATAGTGTTTCAAATTTACAGTGTTTCTAATTCACGGTGTTTTCAATTCTCATTGTTTCCAATAGGCAGGGTTTCCAATTCACAGTGTTTCCAGTTCACAGTGTTTCCAATTCACAGTGTTTCCAATTCACAGTGTTTCCTATTCACAGTGTTTCCAATTCACAGTGTTTCCAATTCACAGTGTTTNGTCCTATTAAGTAATAATGTCCAAAGTCCCGGAAATGGACTTGTACTTCACTAATATCTTGGACTATTTTTCTTGGTACTTCCTCTTGTACTATTTCTGTAATCGCTTTTAGTTCGACTCCTGGTATTTCTATATTAGGAATTATATCGTTCAAAGGCCCATTTATTAAGGTGTATCTACAAGAGTTGTGAAATTTTAATATACCGGAATGCGGTAATTCATACGAATTTTGAGTAGGGCCATTGCCTTGGTCACTACAATATTGATTTATACTCCCTGATAGAGGATTTACAAAGGCAAATTCATCTTGATCAAGTCTGATAAATTCACGATGAGGCGTACCAGTTTTTTCCAATTTGCATTCATTTTCTATGTTGGTTTTATTGTCATTTTTTAGAATAGCTACCACACAGTTATCTAAATTTTGGTTTGGAACGCTTTGGAATTTACAGAGTTGACATAATGAAAAATCAATTGAATCAACGCAATTAGGTATATTATCTTCATTTAATCCATAAAATTTATCGTTATTTGTTAGGACATATTTATACGGGATAAATACTTTTTTCCACTTTGGAGTTCCTAGATATGTTTCTTGAGACACGGGTAAATTGTGGATTTTAAAAAGATTAAAGAATGAGAACTCAGTGATAATGGGTACTACTATCAATGAATGATACATGCACGTGTCTGGTAATATTGAACTCGAAGTGGTATTACAATCTTGAAAGACTCCTATTGCTAATGGATTGGTATGGATTATATTTATTAATTCAGCATCAGTGAGAGAACTTTTTTCTGCTATTAGGAAGGAATTTAATGATGTACGCAAATGGTTAGGACTAATTAAATTGGAGGGAAATTTTAGATCATTACGATTTTCTACATCACTTATGATGGATGTTAAAATCATGTTTAACGTATTTACTTGCGATGACATAGTTAACGTTAAGGATTCGTACGCTCCATTTGACCAAGCAGTTCTGGTAGTGTTATCCGCTTCCAAAACTGACTTTACTATTTCTTCTATTGTAGAGAATAGAGTATTTGGTTCAAAGGGGGAAATTAATATCCTTTTTTCATCAAAGTTTGCTAAGAAGTCCGAAGGTATATTATTGAGTTTATAGAGTAGCCGATCTTTATTAAAATATGAAAAAGGATGAGAAGGAAGCCTAGAATAAATGAAAGCTTTGTCATAAAGTGAGGTACTTAATAAGGTTAATTTATCAATTGCCGACTGCAAACCTTTAGCCACATTTGGTACTTGGTTTCCATACTCTGGAGTTGATATAGATATTAAGTATTTGACCAAATTATCTATTAATGTATTCGTTCTAGATTGAAATAACCCAATAGGTGTTAATCGTTCAATCGTCCATTTTGCATGCGGAATACAGATAGGATATTTTTCGGAAAAAGTTATTCCTTTGTTTCCAATGAAGTTTCTAATGGGGGAGAAGATATTACTTTGCTTTGATGAGCTAGTTAATCCTTTATTATCGGGTAATTCCATTATAGTAAGTCCCCATGATACGGAAAAAGATAAAAAGATTACTAGCCAATAATTTTTCATTTAGGATTTTCAGTTATTTCTTCAACGATAGTATCTAAGGAGGTATC